>VXAB01004669.1:440264-504080 GCA_013399175.1 Odontophorus gujanensis | reverse complement strand
TCGAGGCCAATCGTCAACGGCGTGGGGGGAAGGGCAGCACTATATAAATGCGGGACTGCCGTGGCGGCGGGCAAAGCGGGGTGCGGCAGGCGGTGAGGGGATGCGCGATTTGGATGTTGCACACGTGGGGTTCCTTGGGTGGAGAGGGGGGGAGAAGCCGGTGCTGCGGGTGCTTTATAGGCTCGATCCTCCCTTAAAGGGTTATTAGGAGGGAAGTAAGGGGGTTTGATCTGCGCTTTAAGAGGTTTGGGGCGGGGTGTGTGACTCGGCTGTCGGTAGAGCATAGGGCTGTTTTGTAGGGGATGCCCCGAAGCTCGGAGTGGGCACTGCCATGCGCCCGCGGGCCAGGAAGTGCCGGTGGCAGCAGCCGCATGCGTGCACCCGCGCTAATGTCACCCGGGATGCTCCGGGGCACGGCTGCAGACGGGCGGTGTCTCGCAGCCCGAGCGACAGCGTGAGCGCCGCGGCGAAGGGCCGGGCCTGGGGTGGCCGTGGTCTGATGGGGAGGGCCGGGTGTTGCGACACGGCCGTGGCAGGTGGCGAGGTGCTGGGCGCGGCCGGCGCCGGGCGGGAAGGCGCGGAGCGGGGCTGTCACACGTCGGGGGGTGGGAGTGACAACGCTGGCCTGCTCGAGCCGGGGATGTACCGAGCTTGTGGCGGGCGGAACACCTCCGGCTTCTCCCGGTGCGGGGTGCCCAGCGTGTTGCGTTGCGTCCCGGAGGCCGTGGAGCCGTCCGTTCTCGCGCTTCCGGGCTGCGGGGCTTAGGGCCGCTGTAGGCCCCGGCGGAGCCTCACCCCGCCCCGCGGCCCGGCCGGGCACCGCCCGCACTTCTCGCTCCGGGGTGGGTGAGGGACGGGAGGGGCGGCTGTGGGGCTGAGCTGCCGCCCGCCGGTGACGCTGCGGGAGGTGAGGGCCCGGAGCCCGCCGTGCTCGACTCGGGGCGGGCCATGCTGCAGTGGGGTTTTCCTCGGAGTAAGGCACGAGCAGCCTCTCCCGGCAGCGCGGGGGTTGGGGAGCGTGCTCCTACGTAGCCGTCAGCATCAATGTGCCATTGAGAGATTCCTCTGCCCTCCTCCTCCGGTCAGGATGGCAGTACCAGGCCTCTGCCGGGAGCACAATGTTAGCTTTGAGCGCCGGCTGGTGTAGGTGCCGGTCCTCCCTCTGGCTCTTGCTCTGGAATGCCAGTGGGAGGAGGTCCCTGTCACCTTCCTGGTGGCAGCAGTGTTCAGGCTGTTGTGCATGGGGTCTGTGCGTGCTGGGTGACTGCATATGTAATAACTGTGGCCAAATGCTCATCTATTTAACTTCTGTAGACAGCGCTGGGCTTGATCTGTATGTGATGTACATGGACCTGTTGTGATGATGTACAATGTCAGTGAAGCTGCAGATTTGATTTCTTAAGGCCAAATGAGGCAACGTGAATGTAAGGGCATTGTGACAAGTGGGGAGGTGGTCCACGTGCCTCAGTGTGTGGACTCCTTTCCACAGCTGCTCTTGGAGCAGTGCAGAGGGTGCTTGATGCTGCTTCTCTGGTTATCTGCCTTGGTTCTGGAGTTCAAAGGGCAGGAAGAAGTGAGGCAACCCTCAGGTGAAGGCTCCTGCAGTTGTTTGGTGGGCTATGTGGGATAACAAAGTACTTTGCTGCTAATGCATCCCTCAGAGCATCTCATTCTCATGCCAGGGTTGTCTGCAGCGGTGCATCCATCCTGTGGTGCTGCCCAAAATTGTCCACCTTCTCTTCTGCTAGAATGCAGCCAGGGCAGATTCCTAGGTGTATGGAGCTGACCTTCTCATCGGACCTGCTGGGTGGCTTCTGAAGGATGGCTTACAGAGTCAAACAGTTGACTGAGCCCTTGGGGCTTGACTGAAGCTGTTGTGTCCTTATCTTCTTCAAAGAGATGAGACCCTTCAGCTTGTGGGTGTGAGCTGCTGCTGACAATGTGTTCTTTTGAGATGCAGCGTGATGCCACCTGTTGCAGCAGCCTCTCCTTGCTGTATCTTAATGTAGGGATTAAGCCATAACACCTACACAGCCCAGGCCTCTGCGCTTGCCCTGAATGACATTCTCATCTCTATTTCCCTGCAAGTCTATTAGTATCAAGAGTTTGTATGGTCCTCTGGGACAGGAGTATGATTTAGTCCTAGTAAAACTGACAGAATGGGCAAGGGAAGAGGGAATAAAGTCATTCTGACCTAGAGGTGTCTTGAAATGTTTTTTTTTTTTAGGTGAAAACAAGGCATATGGTGTCTTCTCTTTTTTTCCTGATGGAGAGAAGCTTTGCATCTGTGATGCTCTGTTGCTGGTTTCCTTGTGTTACTGTGTGACTGACTTTGCATTTTTGTCATATGGTAGAGGTGAGAAGTTTCCTCTTTCACAGCTTTTGGGCTGTGATCCTTCAGGCATAAGCTTCAAGAGGTATTGGGAGTGCTGCCTGTGATGACCCAAAAGATTTTACCTGTTTCTATGCTTTTGTATTGGATTTGTGCTAGCATGTACCTTGCTGGCTGTCAGATGGTGGGAGTATGTGGGCTGGAAAGTCTGGTTCCTGCCAGTCAAACAGGTGGGGCAGCATGAGCTCCTGCAGGGAGGAGTTGGTCCCCAGGAGCTGTGGGGCTGCTGTTGCTCAGAGATGACAGGCTGCAGCTGTCAGCTCCCTGTCTCAGCCTTTCCACAACAACAGGCCTGTGTCTGACTGCATCTGAGACTGCAGTTTTGTGGGGATGCAACTAGGTCTGGTAGTTCTTGATTCTTCCTTGGAGTCTGTTTAATTTCAGGTTGATCCTTCCCTTGTAGGATGGATCCAAGACGTAAGCAGTCACTGAGGCAGCAAGTTCTCTGGCTTTGAAGCAAGGTGTGTTCTTTAGTCTGTGATCATTGATCTGATGAGCTACTTGCTCATGGTTTATTGATAGACTTGTTCTGTATAGGTAGGGAGTTATATCTCGTGCTGTTTCTCCTCAATCCCAATTGGCTTTTCCTGTCTGTATGGGACTAGTGGTAAAAGCAATAGACTTGGCTTTAAATGATCAATCTGCACCTTTGGAGATAATGAGGCCTAATGCTCATAAACCCTGTTAAAGGTGCTACCTGTTATGCCTTAGGGCTACTGGACTCTGCTGTACAGATATGATGCTGCTGAAGTCTCTGGTTTCTCTAGTAATGCCAATGAACCAAACTCTTGTTTGGAGGTGGTTGTGTGACTGTGCTGCCTTTGTGCAGGGAATAGCAAGCCCAAAGCTGATGGCATGGTGGGCTGTTCCCTGGGTGAGAGGTGGCTCTGAGTTTGTAACTGGGCTTTTTGAATAGTCAGGGCATGTTTATTAGAGGGATTTCAAGAGTCTTGTCTTTCTGCTGCTTGCTTTGTAGACTTTAAATACCCATCTTGGTTTAGTGTCACTTTCCAATTAGTGCTCATGCCTGGATGGGATAGCACACTGATTATTACTGTGTGACGATTACAGACACTGCTGTGGGAATGGGTTTGGAGCCCTGCTGTGAGGTATTTGCGTGATGATGAAAACCACAGAGATGAGCACCCTGGTGCTGTGTCCATCTTGCATGCAGATAGGGGGTGATCAGCGTTCTTCTGCCAGAGGGCTTTGACCTACTTCTAGTAGTGGGTGTTAGGCTTAGACCAAGAAGGGCTGGTCCCATGTCTTCATCACCTACTTAATTCAATTCTTTGAGTGCTCTTTGCTGTGTACCACATGGGGCTGCTGTGTGCCATTGTTTCAGATAGGTAGCCCAGCCATCTCTGCCTCACCTGGTACTATGTAGTGTAACACAGGGTCACTGTGACTAGCTTAAGAAGATGTTGCTTTTACCTCTGTAGCTGTTTTGCCCAGTTTCTTTATTCCTTCACCCTTATTCCTTGCAATGTCAGAGTTTCTCCCAGTGTTGCCTTTTTTCCTCACATCTCTCATCTGCCCTGATAGGATAACTTGAACATGGAGTCACCGTTGCTGGATGTGATAAAGAATATGCCTACCCTGACAGCTTGCTTGATCACTTCAGGAAGATGCTGTCCCTGGAAAGAGAACAGCTTATATATAGACCTTTCACTGCAAGTTATGTTTTTCTTGAGACTTCTGAGTCTGACTGCCTACTTGGCTCTTTGCACATCATTATGAAGCCCTATTGCTGCTGGCTTGTTCCTTCCCCTATAAGCTTGAGGGGATCTGATAACTACCCAGACTATGCAAGCTGCCTGATAGTCTGGGAGTCTCCTCTCACTCCTACCTTCTAGCAAGCATGGGAAGGAGAGGATGTAATCTTTGTAGGATGATGTCCAAAAGCCTAAGGGTTTTACAGCTACTACTGGAGAGTGTATGGTGTCAACACCCACCTGCTGAGGATGAGAAAACAGCTCAGCTTCAGACAGGTCAATCACACTGTGCTGCTGGTTCCTGATGTGTGAGGAACAGCTCTTGGCCAACTCGTCTCCAGTAGTGACTGCAACTACACTCTTGTTGCATAGCAAGGGCTTGACAGTTTGCCCCTTCACTGGGAATGCAACCCTTCTGTATTGACAAAGTATACTGATGCTGACTGTCTGTTTTCAGGCTGTAAGCATGTCCTGTTCATTCAGCATGAAATAACTTGGCTGGAGGAAGTAACAAATGGATGTGTGATTCAAGTAGGATCTTGTCTGGTGCTGTTAACTCAAAAGTTCACTGGGAAGCTTTGAACTGCCTCTTGGGTTGGGAGGTTTGAGACTAATTGTGATCAGACTCTGGTCAGTCCATCTGTCACCTGTCCTCAGAGCCAAGGTGTCAGGCTCGGGCAGCTCTGTTCTCTTACTGTACCCCAACCCCAAGTCTCTTGGCTTTGTTTTCCACACTTGAAGTGTAGCATCTTGTGCTCTTGTGCAAGGCTGGCCTTGTGATTTGAGGCTCTGGTGTTTCCCTCAGATCCTTTTTTCTTTTGGGTGAGAGGAAGGGTGAGATATGGCTTTAGCATGTGGACAGCGGTGTTCCAGCTGAGTCTTCAGCCAGATGGCTGGGGTCACTTATGGTAATGTACCACAATATATTTAAATACAGCCCTTCTGTTGAATGCTTTCTGCTGTATGTGTTTGTGCTTGCTTCCCAAGATGTTGTGCATGAAACTGTGCACTGACTATAGTCCTCTCTCTCTCCTGGGAAGAGAGCTGCAGGAGGAGAAAATCCATTTCTTTTCTTCATGGTAAACCTCAGTCTTACAGCTGTGCCCCTTCAGAACTCATAGAAACCAGGGGGCTGCTGAGGAAGGGATGCCCAAGCTCTTGCTATCTGTTCTCTGACTGCCTTGCTGCTGTTTAATGTTGCTCAGGTGCTATTGTGCTCATCTTGATAAATTCACTTGCATGTAAGCTAAGGAGAGCTAATTTTGAAGCTGGCTGACTGCTGGAGGTGGTGACTGGAGGTGCCAGCTGTGATGCCTGTGTGTTCATGCCTGTAGTGGCTTTGAAGTCGCTACATTCTGGGATGCTCAGTCCTCTTCTGCAATAGCAACTGCCACCAGCAGATCTGAACTCTGAATCCCCCTGGCCCTGCTGGGGAATGTAGGTTCTGAGCACTTCAAGTGTGCACAGCCACTGCCAGACCCTTTTGGGATCTGGAGCTCTGGGAGGTTGGGCAGGTGTTTTTGCTGTGCTAGGGAGAGGCTGGGGGAGGATGAGCTTTGGAGGAGGCCTTTTCCCTGGGGTGGTGGAGTTCAGCAGTCAGCAAGCCTTGCTGCCAGCTTGTAGGTCAGGGATGAGGGCTGGTTTGTTTTCCAGCTGGCTGGTTATCTCCTGACCTTTGGGAGTTGCTGTTCCCTTGACAGCCTTGTGAGGACCCAGGCCTGCCATAGCCAGTTCAGCAAGGCCCGCTGTGTGGCCACCAACCAGACTGTTTTGGTGCTGTCTGTAATTAAACTAGTAGGGAGACTATTGTGGCTTGTCTTCTTGCCTATTACAGGATGGATTTCTGACTTGCTTACTGATGAAATGGAAGGGCTCATTACTAGGCTGCTGGGGCTCAGCCTGTTGCTTGTGATAGCTGCTGTACGGTGAAAGATATGTGCTCTAAAAGGTGTGTGTGTTCTGTAAGCTAAAGCTCTGTGGGTTGAGCTGTTGTTTGTCACTGGTTCACAATGCTGTGGTCAGGCTGCTGGGACTCCTTTTAAAGGGCCTTGCTGTTTTTGCTGAAGTAGCACTAATTAGCTGCATGGCTTGTTGGAAATCTGTAGTGTACACACTGCTGAGCGTAAGCAAGCATCTAATCCTCAGTGTTGGTTACTGGGACAGAATGTGGCCTGCTGCTCTAGCCTGCAAATGAAATTTCCCCTGAGACAGAAGTGATAACCTGTTGGTGAGAGGTGGAAGCAGAGTTGTGTTGCAAGGCCTTCAGGCAGCATGTGGGGTGTGTTTAGGCCCCAAGGTGCTTTGGGAAGCTTGAACCTGTTTGCTTAAATTCCCTTGAGCTAATCAAGACTCAGTTTTGGAATCTCCAGTCTCCTCCCAGTTTCTTACACAAGAGGATCAGGATCATGGAATCAAGGAGAACTATTTCTCCTGTACTAATCCATGAGCTGTAAACTCCTATGGTATGTTGTATAGTGTAGCATGGTAAGAGCAGATGCCTGGCTGAATAGTAACCCCTCTGTGTGCAGAGAGATATGAAGTGTTTGTGTTATGTAGAGAAGGGAGAGTCCTGGAGGCTTGCCAACCTTTCTGCTTTCCACTGTGGAACAGCATGGAACCCTTGTGACTCAGGAAGGCCAATGCGTTTCACATCCTCCTGCCTGGTGGGGAGTAACACTTGGGTCTGCTCTATAATCACCCTTTTGCAGCTCCATCTGAAGGCTGTGGCTCCCCTTCAGGAGGTGGAAGTGGGTGAGACTTAATGCTGCTCGGAAAGCAGATGCAAGTAGACTTTGGACTCTGCTTGCAGGAGGATGTAGCATTCCAGTGTGGACAGCAGATCTTGGAAGACCCAAGGACCTTGGAGTCCCTGAAAATGTGACTATTATCTCTGTTAAACAGAACAATATCCTGCTGCTGTGGAAATACTCATACATCCTTTCCATAAGGGTTTGTAACATAATCCTTCTACTTCTGTCCTGGTAGAAGTTCTGGTGTGTGCCCAGAGCCTTTGTTCACAGCAAGACAGATGCGTCTTCTCCCTGCAGTCAGTTCAGCAGAGTAATCCATAGCTTGTAAGCTTGTCTCCCTCTTAGCAGGGTGAGATGTTGCTCTGATCTTGTAGGTGCCTTTGATGCTATCTTATCCCAACCTGCCCTAAATAGGTAAGTACTGCATAGAAGACTTGTCTCTGTGCTAAGACTGACTCATTCAGCTTGATAAGATAAACACTGAGCTTGAAAAGTCAGATATCTGTGCTGGGAACTAACTCTTGAGGGCTACTCAACCTGGCAAACAGAGGTGTAGCTGGATGTTGTGGTCAAAGTCTGAAACTCTCCAGACAAGTTTGGAGCTTGCTCTCTCTCATGAGAGCAGCTTAATGCTCGGCAGCTTTCAAGAGCTATACTTCCCACAGCTGAAGCCTTGAGTAGCTTTCAAGGATGCTGTAGTCCCTGCTGTGCTTTTCCAGCTTCTGCTGTGTGTGGAGAGTGGATAATCTGAGTGCCTGGGATCTTAAGTACTGCTTAGCAATACTCAGTTTCACTCTGTTGAACACTTTTGGTTTAGGAAAGTGAGCATCAGTCTTGGCTGGCTCCCCAGAGCTGTGAAATTGCTCTGTGCTTTGTCCTGTCATTGCAGTTGCTTCGAAGCTGGAGCCAGGAGCTGCCTTCTCTGCTGCCAGCAAAGCTTCCTGTGGTCTCTGGGGCTGCTGGCTGCTCTGCAGCCTCACTTGAATGGGTACTTCAGGCAGTGGGGTGAAGGGGCTGTTGGAGGGAGATAGGTGGCCCTGCCCAATATTGAGGAGCAGGGTATGAGTGGGGGAGCACAGAGCTAGCACTGCTATAGTGGTACAGGCATGCTGTCTTAAGTGGTGACTGGGAAGGTAGACAGCAGGTGCCTGTGGGTGATGCTGTTTTGATGCTTGGTAGTCTTGTGTGGTGCTTGCTGCTCTCCTGCCTGGTCAGAGTTGAAGGAGGGGTGCTGGTGTGACTGCTGCTGAATACTCCCTGCTGGGGAAAAGGTCACTTCAGCCTGCCAGCTGCTGCTTGGACCAGCTGTGTGCTTCCTGATGGTGGCAGCAGTAATCCTCCAGGGAGACTGCCATGGGTATGCATTTCTCCAGGCAAGTGTGTGGGAAGCGATTTCTGTGCCTCTTCTTGGAGTTAAGGATAGGATGGGTGGAATTTCTGCTCAGCAGCATCATGGCTGTGATCATGGTGGTGACTCCTGAGTGTGTTACAGCAGGAGTAAGATTAAGGGGATGGAATTACAGTGTTGGGGTTGGGAGCTTTCTTAAATGAAATGTTAGCATTTGACTTGGAATGATTACAGGTGATAGATAATGGGGTTTCCAACAGAGCTGAGGAGATAGGATCAGGTTCATGGAAGGGCAGCTACTGCATGGCTTCACTGGGAAGTGGATGCTGCTATATAATCAGCTGGAAGCAATGACAACCAGATAAGCATGACAGGACCCCAGAAGCTGTGCTCAAAATGTGATGTTGTGTAGGGTTGTGCTCTGCGGGCTGCCCTCCTGGGGCAACAGCTGTCTAATCTTTCCTTCCTCTTTCCACAGACTTACTGCCACCACCATGGAGGGGATTGTGAATATGTATCAGGACTTCATGAAGAAAGCAGGTAAGTGGCTCGATGCAGGGCAGGTGGTATTATGTACTGTACTGCCTCCAGCCTGGGGCTGTGTTCTGCCATACGTGGTGCAATGCAAGTCTAGCTGTGTTCTGCCCTAATATAAGTGCAGCTCTGGGGTTTTGGGGCTACCTGAGACTGTCTTGCCTCTGCATCTTGAGGTGTTTGTGCCCTCCTCCAGACAGCTCTGCAGCACAGCTTCAGGCTGTACCTTATACAGCTTTGCTGGGTTCTCCAGTCTGTTACCAGGCTGTACTCCTGTCCTTGGAGAATGGGATTTTCATGTCCTGAACGTTATGCTGTTAGCAGATTGGAGTTGGGATGCTTACTGTTGTGCACCATGGCTCTCTCCACAGACCCCCGCATTGCTGATTATCCACTGATGCAGTCTCCATTCCTTGTATTGGGCATCCTTCTGGCATATGTCTACTTTGTACTCTCCTTGGGTCCCCGGCTAATGGCAAACAGGAAGCCTTTAAACCTGAAGAAGTTCATGGTGCTATATAACTTCTTCCTGGTGGGACTCTCACTCTACATAGTTTATGAGGTGAGTTGCCAGCAGCAGGTGTTGTCTGGCACATATGAAGCAATCCATGTGTGGGTCATGGAAGAGCCCTTTGTGGGTTCTTCCCTGGAATCTGAGCAGAGCTGGGAAATGCAGTGACTTGACTCTGATGATGCTCTTGTTGCAGTTTTTGATGGCAGGGTGGCTTACGGGGTACACCTGGCGATGTGACCCTGTGGACTTCTCACAGGACCCCAAGGCCCTCAGGGTGAGTTCTCTTGCTTCTCATGAGTAGGGTTGGCTTTCAGTGCTTGTCTGGACAACAAGTTCCCTGCCTCTCCTCTGAGGCAAATGACTTGATACCTGGCTTTTAGTGTCACTCCAGAGTTCCTGAATGGAGAACACTTGATCACAGGGCAGTTCTGGCTGACGCAGGTCTCATGTTAACCTGTTCTGTTACAGATGGTCAGTGTTGCTTGGCTGTTTGTCTTTTCCAAGTTCATTGAACTGACAGACACGGTGAGTAAGTTACTGGAGAGGCCTTGTTCGTGGGGGAAACTTAATTGCTGCTTTAATGGGTAGGAATTTGAGGCCCAGTGTGCTTGAGGAAGTAGGTGCCTCCTCTGGCCCTTTCAGTCTGAACTAGTGCTTCTATTTGGTGTCAGTGGTGGGGAAGTCTCTCTGGATATCACAGAGGCTACTTCTATCATCGTGAGTCTGGAAGCTGTGGGGTAACCTGATGTGTGGTTGCAATGATCTTAGGGGGGGAAGCAGCACTGAAACTGGACATTGAAATAGTGGCCTGGGTTGTTGCAGATGGATTTAGTATACTCTTGGGTATACTGGCCCTTGATGTGGCCATATTTGGCTCTTATTGCAGGTCATCTTTGTCCTGAGGAAGAAGAATGAACAGGTCACATTCCTGCACCTTTTCCACCACTCTGTTCTGCCCTGGAGCTGGTGGTGGGGAGCAAAGTTTGGACCAGGTGAGATGGGAGGTGGCTGAAGAAAGGGGTGGATTTGCTATCAGCTAACCTAGGGGGTTTTTACTACTGCTGGGTTCCTAGGATTTTTTTGTAGTGCTGATTTGCTACAGGTGATTGACTTATTCTCATGCAAATCTGTTTAACAGGGGGAATGGGCTCATTCCATGCCATGATCAATTCCATGGTGCATGTTGTCATGTACTTCTACTATGGGCTCTCAGCAGCAGGACCTGCCTTCCAGAAGTACCTGTGGTGGAAAAAACACATCACAGCCATCCAGCTGGTGAGTCTGTACTATGGAGTAGTGCGTGTCCTCAACCTCTGATACAAAGGGGAGATCAGTGCTCGTACATATGAAAGATGCAAGCAGGAGCTGTAGTTGTCTCTTCCGCAGTCTTCCACTCTGGGTTTCTAGTAACTTTGGCTCATTGTGGCCTCTTATTGCCCTAACAGCCTGGTTAGGGCATGGGGACTGCCCAGCCTGCTGCCTCTGGGCTGGGGCATGTTGGGAGGGTGATAGATAAACACTGCTTTGAGTCTTGTGTTTGCATATTCCAGCTACTGCTGGCTGCTTCTCACTGTAAGAACCTGTATTTAGGATGGGCAAAGAGCCTACAGGTTTCATTTAGAAAGAAGGTGTGTAGTGGGAGATCCTTGAGCCAACACCCATGAGTAATTTGTTCCTGTTCTGCCTTGTTCCCCAGGCACAGTTTGTGATTGTCTCCATCCACATCTCCCAGTATTACTTCATGCCCAGCTGCCAGTACCAGTTTCCCATCTTCATCCACCTTATTTGGATTTATGGGACCATCTTCTTCATCCTCTTCTCCAACTTCTGGTACCAGTCTTATACCAAAGGCAAGCGATTGCCCAGGGTGGCTCCACAAGCAGCCCAGCACAATGGTAGCAGCATCCATGAGAATGGCACTGTCACCAATGGCAAGGTCAAAACCAACTAGAGGGCAGCCTGGCCCTCCCAGAGCCAATGAGAGCCCCGGGGCAGAGGCAGCTGGGACCTGTTTCCCTGCTCCTGGGTGCCACTAGCCAAGTCAAGTGCCTACAGACTGTTGTACCCCTGTGCCCAGCCCTGCTGTCCTCTGTCTGCATGCCCAGCCCCTCTGCTCTGAGCAGCCATGGGCAATTTCTCCTGCTCTTGGGAGGGCTTGTGCTGTTTCTCACTGTTGCTGAACAGAGAGGCAGCTGCCTTGCACCACAACTTGGGGCTGCAGTCCCATTCCAGTGTTTCCAAAGGAATTTCCCCCAAGTGCCTGCATCTGGCCCTTCTGCCTGGGGGCCATTTCCTTCTGAGTAGGACCAAAAGAAGAGACCGATCCCTGTCCTGGTGCCCTCTCCTCTTCTGTGGCTCATGAGAGCCTGTGTGGATGAAGTGACTTGTCCCTGGTTGCTTGCTGCTGCCAGCTCAAGTGTGAGTGCTCCTGCTCTACCATGCCTTGTGCCACAATGCTGTGTGCCCTTTGTGGTCCCTGTATACCCAGGTGGTGGTGAGGGGGTCCTGCCCTGGTGTCTGTGCTCAGGTGTGGCTGTGGAGAATGTAGGGGCAGCAAATATGTGGTACTTGAAGGCCCAGAGCTGCCCAGTACAATACACATGCCTTGTGCCTGGTACAAAGCAGGGTTGTGACAGCCTGAAATGCCTCTACCATGTAAAAAGCCCAGGTTACCTTGCATTGCCTTTCTGTGCCTGGGCAAGTGAGCATGTGCTTTTGGCCATGTTTACGTGATCCAGAATGGCAGCTGGTGGCTTGTTCTGGAGTGTGGGAGGCCAAGCTCACTGTGTGTTGTGCCACTTCCATTCCTGCAAACTCAAGACTTGAGCAATAATTGCCCCTAGAGTTGGTTCCTGGGCTCACCTGTCTGGGACCAGCTCTGCTCTGGTCCCATGTGGGCGCAGTGGAGGATGGTTGTAGTGTACCCTGCAGTGGTGTAACAGGGAACACCTCTTGCCTTCATGGATCCTGCTAGGCCTGAGTGATGTACTCTGCCATTCAGCAGGGCAGTGCAGTGGCTCTCCTGGGCCTGGTGCCTGTCACCTGCTCTGACTAACCAAAGCTGTCAGTGGCCTTGAGGATGAGGTGAAGGAGCCAGGCCCAGTCAGATTGGGCTGCTCTTCTATCATAAATAAACAGACAGAAGGAGAAATGGCTCTGTCCTCTTTGTTTTCCTGGCTTGCTGTGAAGCTGTTCCAGCTGCTTGATCCTGCCCAGTGGTTTGGAGGCAGGGCTGGGAGAAGCAGCTGGTGTGGCAGGTTTGTGCTGGTGGGGAGAGGGCTGTACTCTGCTGATGAAGCAGATGGCAGATTGTTTCCAAGTGCTTTGGTAGGGGGTGCACAGGGCAGGAAATGTGTCAAGGCTCCTGTTGTGAAAGTGGCTCCACCCTGTTAAAGAATGGCTGGGGTGGAACAGAGGTGTGGGCTGGGACCAGGGCCAGGAGAAGCTGCAGCTGCTTTTCAGAAATCCTGTCCTGGCTTCAGTGCAGAAGTGGGGTGGAGTGGGGATTAGAGACTCTGGAAACCCAGGTGATGGGGAAAACACACAGAGGCCAGCCAGATGCTTTCTGAAGGGGAGGGAAATGAATCTGCTTAAAGCTCTTGCTATCTCTGAGTGCTGGTCTCTGAAGAAAGCGTTTCAGGCTGGACTGAGGATAGTTTCTGTTGCTGCTTTCTTGCTCCTGCTACAGCAGTATGTCTTTCCCAGCTGGGTGCTGCATCCTTCTACCAGCTGAAATGGTTTGCCTTTTATTCAGGATGGTCAGTGCTGCCTTCCCCCATCACCTTGTGCTGAGTGTGAAGGTCAGGGCTGGGTGCTGACTCAAGCCTGGGAATTGGGGTGGGTAGCCACCCAGCTTGTGTGGCAAGGAGGAATGCATGAACCCAGCAGGCCTCCAGAAGGTGAGTTTCACTGCAGATTTGATTGTGGTGTGGGAGGGCTTTAGTAGAAGCCTAGCCTAGCCAAAGCCCTGCAGCTCAGCTTGTGGTGGGTGAGAGCTCAGTTGTTTCTGTGTTGCTTCACTGCATGTGTCTTAGGAGGAAAACCAGGCTGGTGCCCCGGGTAAATGTTCTTCCCTATTCTTGCTGCTGCTGCTCTGGGGGTAGGGAGCGACAGGAAGAATTCTGGTCCTTCCTGAAGTGGTGGCATTTCAGCTCAGGGTTCACAGCTTGAGCAGGAGGCAAGCCATCTGAGATGGAGTTGTGCCATTGTTTAGCCTCCTTTCCCCCTCCCTGCTTCTCCTAGCTGGCTTTTAACTGAAGGGAGGACTGTCTTAGTTTTGGCCCAAAATAGTAACAGGAGTTTAAACCACTTACACTTGCTGTTCTAAAAGAGGGCTGTTCCCTCTGTGCATTCTGCTTGCCTTTCCTCCAATTGTTCTTATTAGCTTGTGATCTTTCCAGGGGTGGGCTATGGAGCTTAGTCATTTATTCCCTGTTGGGGGCAGGCTCTTCCAAACTGCATTTACACCCTATATGGCAGTTGCTGGGCTTGCTGTGTGAGACCAGCTCCCTCCTTCTATCCAGGGCAGCAGGACCAGTGTAGGGCTAAGGGAAGAACACTGTAATCCCATCTTTTTCCAGTAATGCTCAGGGGACTTTCAAGAGCCATGTGTTTAAAAAAAAAAAAAAAAAGTTTCTGGGGGTATGTGCTAAGGATACAGGCAAGCCAAGCTATGAGGAAGATAAACTGCTATTGCATGAGAGTAGGTGGAAAAACTACACTAGCTTTCAGGCATGCAAAGTTTTCTTTCTAGAGATAGGAACATATGACGTGAGGCTTAGTAGTGGAAGCCACAGAGCAGCAAACTCGCCTTAACTTCCATCACTTGGGCAGGGGGAAAGGCTCTTAAAAGCAACAGCACAGGCAGGGGAAGGGACCAAATGTTGTTCTTCCTTGTAGGATTCAGTTGCTACCCTGAGCTTTGCATTTGACCTCATCTGCCCCTGGACTTCCTTTGCTCTTCCAGGAGATGAGGGGAGTGTGCAAGGGTCGCTGCTGTGCTCAGCTGTGCCTGTCTGCCTCCCCTTCCTCGTGCTGCAGCTATACTATACTCACTTCTGCCAGTATTGTGTGCAGCCTTCTACTGGGTGTGGACTAACACAGTGGATGCCTTTGGTACAGCACACAATGCTACCACCTGTCCCCACCTGTGAAAGCTTCTGTCTGCTTAATTGGCAGAAGCAGTTGGAGCCTGGTGCAGCATGATACTATCCTAAAAGGAAGGTGAAAGCAGGCTATGAATTGCACAGGGCTTTAAGCTACTTTGCATAGGCTAAGATCTTAATCAGAGCTGTGCAGTTCTTTAGGCTTTCCTCAAACCACCCCAGGCTGTGCTGCAGCCAGAGCAGCCTTTGCTCATGTGCAGGAGCTAGCTAGAGGAGGCCTACCAGCGTATCTCTTCCTACAAGCACTGCAGGGGTGGAGGGCAGGGAGAGGGGCAGTTAGACATTGCTGTCAGGGCTGGAAGAGGAGGAAGTTAAGCAGCCTTTAGCACTTATCCTTCTAAAAGTAACTTGAAGAGCACTGGACATGGTTAGACAGTAAGAGCTAAACAGGGACACTAACGGTTGCATTTCTCTCTTCAGAGCCAGAATCCAGCCACAGCAGGCTAGGCCACTGTATCCTTCTGGTTTAAGGAAGCTAACATGGTCAAAGGGAGTGGGTTATTTCCCTTGTGTCTTTACTAGAGGAAGGATTGAAGAGAGTGTTTCACAGGCGCAGACTGGGCTTGAACTTCACTTTGAGAAGAGCTACTGTTGCCAGTGGTGAACCCCACATTGCAAGCTGGCCCTAAAAATAGCTCAGCCTGAAAACAAACCTCAGGGAAGAGTTTCTTGCTGATCTAAGCCACAGATGGCACTCTCTTCCCTCAGCTTTAAAAGGCAAAGGCAAATTAAAGCTGTTTATTAACATTTAAAATACTGTACAGTGTATAAGCCCATTTCCCAGCTTCCCACAACACCAACCATGTGCACTTATCGGATGCCCTGGTGGATGATGCTGCTTTTGGCACTGTTTGCCTTCTCTTTTTCCTTCTTCTTTATGGGATCCATCTCAAAACAGCGCCAAAGCCGCAGTGTTTCATCAGCAGCTGCCGATGCTACTGTGACACCATCTGGGCTCAGGGTCAGGTTCAGGACTCGGGCAGTGTGACCTAAGGAAGCATGCAGTCAGGGCTGTGCCTTTCCCCCAGACCACCACTTTTTGCACTTGTGTCCTCAACAGTCTGCATCATTGCCCCTAAAACATACTGAGACCTTAGGAAGTCACATTCTAGGCATGGATTTGGAGCACTTAAGCATTCTAGAGGATGTCCCTGGACAATAACTTCTATTACTGGTGCTTCAGGTTTGATAAGCAACAGATTTTAAGCTGAAGATTTTCTCTGCTTTCAGCTTTCCCTTCCCCACGCAAAGAGCCCAGCTTACCTCGAAGTTCAGTGACCTTGGCCATTGTTGGATACTTCCATATCACTAGCTGATTCTGTGCAAAGCCATGGCCTGAAATGAACTCCTTGTAGGTTGTTGACCACAGGATAGAACAGACCTGGAAAGAGGCAGAAATGCCATGAGGATACAAGCTCCTTATGCTGATGCTCAGCAGTAAGGATGAGCCCCTTCCCAGGGCCCAGGCCTCAGAAGCCATCAGGTGTGTGATGTCCTGCCAGAAGTGATTTATAACCAGGATCTTTGTCTCACCTGGGAGTGGGCATCAACAGCACTGAGACAGGCGCCAGAACAAACGTTCCAGATGCGGATGTGCCTGTCACTGGTTCCACCTCCAGTGGCTAGAACATTTGACTGCCATGGACACCATGCCACAGCCTGAGGAAAAAACAGTTCATTTTAAGAGGTACAAAAGGCAACCTGTTCCCTACTGCACCTCCCAAAGCTCAGGCCACAGCAGCTCCAGGGCAGCCTTCCTTCCACAAGGCAGGGCCTACAGCAAGTGCTTTCACACAGACACGTACCCACAGCAGACCTGCACTCACCTTGACAGCACCCTGGTGCTGAGTGAAGGTCTGTACAGGAGTGAAATCACCGCTGTCTCCCTGGATAGATGGCCAGATGTTCACCAGGTTGTCATTGCCACCGCTAGCCAGGTAGCGACCATCTGGAGACCACTTGAGCCCGCACACCTCCTGTGTGTGGCCTATAAGAGTGGCCACGTGGTGCTCAGCCACTCTGACATCATGGTGGTGGATGTGGCCGGTTCGTGACCCACTGCAGAGGGGAGGTTCACAGTGTCAGAACAGCACATGTTCATCAAAAGCTCTTTTTGTGCTATTGCAAGGCTGTTTTGAGAAGCTGTGAACCAAGAGAGAAGCTCCTACAGGCTGCCCCTAATCCACAGTACTGTGTCCAGCAGTTAGACACTGCTTCACCCCCAGCTTTACCTGGAGAGGATGTAGCTGTTCCAGCTGAGGGACCCCACACGAGAAGAATGGCTGGTCATACTTCGGAGACGCTTCTGCTGCTGTATGTCCCATAGCTAGAGAGGCAAGAGTGTTATGTTCTCCAGAGGGTAAGGAACAGCAGCACTGTTGCTTTGCCAGGAAACTTAACTGCACAGGCTCTGGCCTTTGACCTTTTCATTATGGAAAAAGCAATTAATTTCTCATGTCTGGAAAAACTTTGTTCCATACATCAGAAAATCCCTGAAGTCTGCCCTGCTACTGCAGTTGTCACTGACCACAGCTGGATGGGGACACATCCACCTTACACTAACCTTAGCACCCTCAACATCGCAGGACAGAGCCTGTAACCACTAATAGTCACAAGACTGCAGGAAGAACTCATGCTGCAGTGAAGGCCACTTACAGGTTTTTGGGGAGCAGCAGTAGATGACAGCTGTTAAAAAGAAAGACACTTAGAGTTTGTGCTACCTAATTATGTTGTGAGCACAGGGGCACCTTCAGACAATACTGCTCTGACAGAGCAGCATGCTAGTGAGAAGTTCTTTACAGGCCTCTATCACAAGTCATCCACTTCATCCCACCACTCCCAGGGCGGGCAGCAATTCAAAGAATTGTAACAGGTCCTAGAACACTCCTCTCTCCTGGGATAAAGACAAGTCAGGACACACTGTATCTTTCCTGTGCTAGCCAAGAGTTTGTTCCAAGGCCTCACAGCTTCAGCAATCCTTTGACAACACCTCTTGCTTTACTGCACTCACCTGGACCTCAGCATTCCTCGTGCCAACAGCAAGGTAGTTCCCTTCTTTAATCCACGACACAGAGGATACATAATCATCTGAATTCTCTATCTGCAGCAACTGGATGATTTCCCCAGAAGAGTGATTCCACAAATAGACACAGTTGTCCAGAGCCACTGCCAGGAAGTTCTGAGAGCTCCAGTCAATGAGATTCAGATCTACAATTTGGAAGAGCAATGCAGCTCATACAGTGCTTACATGCAGAGCCCCACCCACATCTTCAAGTCACCCACACAGTGCTTTGGACTATCAGGCAGTGCAGGAACACTCCAGAGGTGGTCACTGCCAGTCTGGGTGCATGAAAAACTGAAACAGCCCATTTAGAGAGTTTCAGTACATCAGACCACACTGACCTAAGCATTTCACCCCACTGCAAAATGGTCTCTACACTGCAGCCTACTCACAATAGTCGTTACGAATCTCCGGTGCATCCAGGATCCGGTCTGGCATTGAGGGAATGTATCTACCATGCTTCCTACTGGAAGCTGGTGTAGTCTTCTGGCTGTAGAGCACTTTCAGGTTATTCTGATAGCCTGCATGCAGAGAAACAGCTTTGACATCCTGCTTCCTCTTGAAGCGTTCACCCAACTAGAAAACCCCTTCAGTTAGAATGAAATCCTGAATGAGAGATCTGAGCAGAAGAGCACTGTGTTACAGCATCACTGACAGCATTAACTGCTGAATCTGAGTGGGTTCCTATTCCCCAGTTTAGCAGAACATGTTTAACTGACCAACATTTAATTTTCTGCATTCTACTATGTTTAGCTACATACTTTCTTGCCTCAGGAGTTTGAAGCTTTTACAAGCAGGCTTCAGAAATATACATTATCTGCACTACAAGTTAACATCTAGCAGGGATAGCCCAATCTCCATTAAAAAAATCACAAGAAACTCCACACAAACAACATGTCAGCTGTTTGCCAACCCCTGAACTTCAGGAAGTCTGAGAGAAAGATTCCAGCGTGCTAAGAACTCTGAGATGCAGCCAGCTGATCTCTCCAGAAATAGGGCCACATGTGTTGCAGTTCCCCGAACACATCTCTAGCCAAGTTCCTCACACAGCCCCTGCACTGCACCACTCTGACCTGCATCGTACCTTCTGGAGCATTCTGTGGCTTTCCACTGAGGCGGAGAATCTTAGCCTCTTCTACATCAAAGCCATTAAGATTCACTGCCCAGGATTTCTGTTGCTCCTAGAAAAACAAACCACCCTCAGCAAAGCTCATTCGAAACGCTACCCTTAAACAAGTTGGTAGAAGACAGTTTGGTTGCACTGTTGGATTCAGCTGCATGCAAGCAGCTCTGTATTTCCATATGGAGAAGAGGCAAATTCAGTGCCTCATCACCAGTGCAGAAAGCTGTAGCCACAAGGGACCAAATGCTTCATAAACACATTTCGGAGTATGTACACATTCCAGAATTGCTCCCCGTGCAGAGATTGTCCTAGAATAGCTACTGCCAGCAGTTTCACTGTGCTCAGGCTCACAGCTCTGGTCTCTGTAACCTTCTCTATTTAAAAGTCTCAGTAATGACAGAATTGTAGGGGTTGGAAAGGACCTCTGGAGATTGTGAAGTCCAACGCCCCAAGTTCTGCTATCAGAAGCTGCACAGGCCAGAGTAGAAACCTGTGCTTAAGGAAATAAATACCTCTACAGAGCAGCTGTGCTCCAGCCCACGCATGCAGGCTGCACTCGCAGGCTCCTAAAGGCCCAGCACTGGAAGCAGAGGTGGTGGGGACCCTCATCCCTATGCCTGTTTTTAGAGTCCACTTCTCTGTGATAATTCATGAAGGATGAGGTATTCAGTGATGGTCATCATACTAACCTCAGTACTGTGCTCACCTTCTTGGTAGGGGAATTTTCAGCAGGGTCATTTTCTTTGGTCAGGAGGAAATTGGCCATTTCCATCTGCATAGTGCTGCGGTTGGGAATGTAGCGGTCCCCACCAGCTTTCGTCGGAGTGCTCTGGACTTTAGATCCAGATTTGCCTGCGTTCACACACACATAAATACCGTTTTCGAGATACCGGCCAGGTCTGCATCAGCAAACTTCCGAAGCAAAACCGTCTCCACGAGGCCGTTCAGCAGCTCAGCCTACAGCAAAGACAGCTCCACGAGCACGCAGCCATTCCTGCCCCCTCCGTCGCCTCCCCGGGAACAGCCGCGGCGATAACAGCAGCACGGCGGCTCGCAGGAGGAGAGCTGACAACGCGCTCGGCCCTCCCACGCGATCCGCAGCCGAGGACGGCGGGACGGGGACAGCCGTTCCCCCGACCCCGGCGCGGAGCTCCGCCCGCCCCGCGAGGACGGATCGCCTCCGGACGGCTCCCCCGTCCCGCCCGCTGCCGGGCACCGCCGCTCACCGGGGGTCTTGGACGGCGTCTTGCTGCCGCTGTACGAGCGGTTGGCCGGCTTCATGGGCGACATGCTGGCGGCGGGGCTGGGGCCCGGCCCGGCGCTCTCCTTGGCCTTACGCTGCCACCGCGCGGGGGGGGCGTTGGGGATCGGCGTGTCCAGCTTCAGCAGCCCGTGCAGGTCCGCCTCGAACACGAAGTGCGCCATGGCGCTGCGGGCGGCCCGCCGGGTCAGCGGGCGCTGCCAGNTTTCGCCGCCGGGAGCCGGCAGCGGGGGGCGGTCGGGGTCGGGGGGTTATAGTGCGCTCGGAGCCGGGGATGGGGCTGCGGGGCGGCGCGAAGGAGCGGGGAGACGGCGTGGTTGAACTGTATTTTATAGCCCGGGGGGGGAAAGGAGGAAAGGAGCTCAGGGCACTCCGCGCGGCTCCCAGCCGCCCATCAGCAAGTAGGAGTGGTTGGCGATGTCCGTGCCGGGCGCCGGGCGGCTGGCAGCCGGCTCTGGCGGAGCATCTCCGGGCTCGCCGCGGGGTCCGGGCAGCACCTCCAGCAGGCAGGGCAGCACGGCGTCCTCCGGAGGCTGCTTGTAGAAGGCGCTGGGCTGGGGAGTGCAGAGGGGATGCGCTCGGGGCGGCCCCGGGGCTGCGGGACAGCCGGAGGCGGCCCGGCCCGGCGCTCACCTGGCCCTGCTTGGGGCTGTCCTGCAGGAAGGTGCCTAGGGCGCGGTGCAGGTCGGGGACGGACGGCCACAGCCTCTGCTTCACGCTGCTGTGATGAGAGGGCAGCACGGCGTCACGGCCGGCCGGCCGGCCCCGTATAGCCCGCCGCCTGCGGCACGGCCTTACCTGTACAGCGAGGGGAAGGTGCACCGCAGCCCCAGCAGCACGCCCGTGAAGATCAGCGGTGCCACCGTCACGCTCGGGATCACCCAACCTGCGGCGGAGGAGCGGTTCTGCAGAGCCGGACGATTCTCCTCGTCCCGCCTGCGTGCCCCCGGCCCGGCCCTTACCCGCCTCAGCCGCGACATCGACCGCGACGGGCTGGGACCACGCGCTCCAGCTGCCCCGGTACCGCTGCCCGCCGGGCTGCGCCCTCACCTGGGCACGATAGCGGGCGCCGGGCCGGAGGTCCAGCACTTCCTTCCGAGCCGCCCGCGGGACCTGCAGCACCTGAGGGCGGGGCTGAGCTGGGGCTGTGCGGGGCCCGTGGCCGCCCCGTGCCAGCCCCTGCATCACCTTCCAGTCGGGGCTGTTGTCCGCGGCGTAGCGGATCTGGTACTCCAGTTGCTCCGCCAGCGCCTCCAGGGGCGGCAGCCACTGTAAGCTGAGCCGGCCCTGTGCCGCCGTCGCCTGCACGTGCCGCGGGGCCTCCGTGAGCACTGTGGGATGGGGACGTGTCACCGCCGTGGGACGGGACCCCGCCCCGAGCGAGGGCCGCTCAGTGCAGGCACTCACCGGCCTGGTGCAGCCAGAAGGGCTCCTTGAAGTAGCTGAGCACGGGCGGCTCGCGGGGCCGAGTGACGTTCACCAGGACGGCAATGGGACTGCCGGCCGCGGGCTGGAAGGTGCAGGCGTGGCTGCCCTGTGCCCCCGTGCTGGCCTCCTCACACTGCTGCCATGTGTCCTCCCTGCATGGCAGGCAGCCAGTCACCCTCCTGCCCTCACTTTCTGCTTTGGGGCACGGCTCCATGTCATTGCTGTGCCCTTTACCTGGTGCCAGCTCCACTCGGAGATGCCTGGTAGAAGAGTTCATGGGTGCTGTCGTGCTCCGCGGGGTCCCAGCTCCACACGCAGCGCACGCACTGCAGGTCGGAGGTGCTGCAGTGCAGCCCGATGTCCCCTGAGCAGGTGAGAGCCAGGGCAGAGTGGGCTGCTTCCTCTCGGACCCCTAAAACCCAACTCCTGGCTGCAGGCACTCAGCAGCCCCCAGCAGCAGGGACAGGTAGCCTCTCACCAGAAGAGTGGGGCGTCTCTGCGGCCACCACCTGTGACCAGGGCCCCCAGACACCATCCATGGAGGTGCCATCAGGCTTGCTGCGCACCTGGATGTGGTACTTAACCCCCGGCTGCAGGTCCTGGAGAACCACCCTTGTATCGGCCTGCACCAGCCCCTGCAGAGAGCAGTGAGGGTTGGGGGCTGCCACGGGCCCTGAATCCCGCAGCCCCTTTACATACCTGCCCTGTTCCCAGGGAGGCTGCAGCTCCCCTGGCTGTGGATGGGTGGGCTCTGCTGGTGGGATGGATGGGGTTGTCTCTGGGTGCTGTGCCACGGGGTGTCACTGTGGGGGACACGGGGTGGTAGCACACCTCGTAAAGGAAGAAGTTGGGGTAGTCGGCAAGCGGTGGCTGCCACGACACATGGAGCTGCCCTGTGGCTCCAGCCCAGTGGGCACTGATGTTTACTGGTGGGGCAATGAGACCTGCAGGAGTGTGTCGGGGCATCCTCAGTGCTGCAGCAGCCACGAGGCCCAGATGCTGCCAGTGGTGGCTGGGAAGAGGAAGGGGCACGTAGGTGCGTGTAAGGATTAGGGCTGTGCCATGGGAGGGACTCACCCACTGCTTCCGCTCTGAGCTCCCTCCTGTGCCTGGTCCGGTTGGTGGCAGTGTCCAGGACGAGGACGTGGAGCTGGATGAAGAGCCGCACATCCTGGCTGGGGAACACGCAGATGTGCCGCGTCCCTCTGGCCCCACAGCGCAGCACGGTGACTGCACACCTGGTGGGTGCATCCCTGAGGAACAATTGGGGGTCCTCCAGCACCCCGAGACTGGGACCAGCTGGAGGAAGGGGATCCAGGCATGGCAGCAGGAGCTTAGTGTCACAGCTCCTTCCCACATCCCTGCTGGCTCTACCTGTTGTACCAGTAGTAGAAGTGGAGCATTCCGCTCTCCTCCTCCTCATCCCAGAAACACGTGAGATCCTCAAAGGAGCGGGAGAAGCAGAGGATGTCCTCGGGCACCTCTGCCAGCAGCGCGGCATCTGGTGGAAGGGCAGGCATGGAGGAGCCCCTGGCTGCCGCACCCCCTGCGTGGCCCCTCCTGCCCAACCCCCCCACCAGCACGGAGGGAGGGATGCACACGTCACCACTACTCCCCCTCCCCAGCACACGGGGTCCTTGGGACAAACAAATATCCCAAAATAGCCCTGCGGTCAGAGGGGCTCTGGAGATCAGCGGGAAGCACCCCGGCTCGGCTCACTCCGGAAGGCACATGGAAGTGCGATAAGGAGAGCAGTGCCCTGGGGAGAGGCAAGGGCCTGGGGCTGGCGTGGGGTGTGAGGTCTTGGGTGGGGGGGGCTGCTTGGCAACAAATGGGGTCTGCTGAGGGGGGCTCTGATCTTGCCCCCCCCCAGCACATTGGTCTTCTTCTTGTTGCAGGGGTGAACTGGAGCATCACACCTCACTGTCGTGCTGCTGGCTGATCCCAACCCGGGTGAAAGGAGTGAGCATAGGAATGCCATGGTCTCCACCTATCTGACAGGTGTCCCCCTGCTCTCCCTGCCCCTCACCTTGCCCTGACCCCTAGCCTTGTTCCTCCTTTCCCAAATGGCATCGCCTCCCTGCCCAGCCACATGTCCTGCCCACAGACCACAGCCCGCTGTCTCCTACCTGTCCTTCCCTTTTTGCACCCCCAGCCACCCCAGCCTCTCCTGACCTCCTCTGGCACTGTCCCCTTCCCAGCCCTGGGCTGGCACAGGGACCTGGGTGCCCCTGCTCTGGCTGTGACCTGTGGGTTCCCGGACCATTCTTGTGGCACAGCTCTGCAGCGGGCACGAAGCAAGTTCAAAATTGCTCTGGTACTGTAGCAGTGACCTCTGAGCACAGAAGCAGAGGGTGAGCCCAAAGCCTCCTTTCTTCCCCCTGCACCTGTAGGGGTGACCTAAAGGGTGCCCCTGTGCGCACTGTAACAGTCTGACCACAGATCCTGCATGAGTGTGAAAGGAGGAGCATGAGATCAAAGGTTTTGTCCAGTTAATGCTTTATATAGTGTTATAGAAAGAGTGAAATGGCCTAAGGAGGGGGCTTAAAGCATCAGTGACCCCGCGGGGGCTGGCTCGGGGCTGGATGGAAAGAACTCATTGGGCAATAAGGTGGCACCAAGCTGGGCAGTGCTGCTGTTACACGCAGGAGCAGCATGAAGCCAAGAGGCTGAGGGCTGCCACCCCAAACTGGTGGCTGGCAGCTGCAGCAGGGCACCCCTTTGCTGCAGGCACCTTGGAGTGCCCCATGCGTGACCAAACACATCCTTCTGGAGCCGCCTCCCCCACCCCACACCTCCCTGGCTGCTGCAGGGTGCAGCTCCCTGTGATCCACCCGTGGGGGAACGATGACCCCAGGACCTACCTTGGGATGTCACTGGCTCGGGGTCCGAAGCAGGGCTGTGCCGACTCAGCAGGGCGGCAGTGAGCAGAGCGGGCAGCCAGCCGTGGTGCAGGCAGGCTGCCATCCTGCCTGTCATGCTTGGCAGTTCCCAGCTCCCCGGCTGCTGCCCCGGCTCTGCGGGGTGATACCTTTATCTGGGAAGTGTAGGCTGTGCAGCTCAGGAAGCCTGGCTGGAGGCTCCCCTCACCCCATCACCAGTACTTCCCTGTGCCCAAAACCACTGTGCTGCGGCCCCTCCAGCAGCAGCCAGTGCCAAGAGAGACTGCTCCCATCAGATAGGCAGCACGTCCTGCCCTTGTGGCTCGCGGCATGGGGTGGGAAGAAAAACAGCCACTGAGGAAGCAGGGAGGCCCCTTCTATGGGCTGGGCAGACCGTGGGACTTGGGGACACTTGCACCCTCGGTGACATGTCAGAGCTCAGGGTGTGGGATGGATACTCTGGCTCCATCTCACCCTGTGCTGCCTCACTCTGTGCTGCTCCCTGTTGCCCTGCTGTGCCAGGCAGGTTGGCATCACTCTGCCCCACAGCATTGCCACCCTGGGGGCATGGAGGGGTAGGGGGGAACTGCCAGCACCAGTTTGTCACACTGTTTTTTTCAAACCAGTCCCACTTCCTTCTCTATCTGGTGATGGGGCTTTGCAGGCAACAAGCACAAACCCTTTGGTTCAGCATGGCTGCCCTGTGTGCCATTCACAGCTCAGCAGGGAGGTGCAGAGGTGGTGGCACACCGGTGCAGCTGGTCCCTGTCACTGCTTTGCTGGTAACCTCGGCTGCAGCTGCCAAGTAGCACTGGAGTCCAGAATGGGAAATTGAAATGGTAATAACGCATTTCAAACGGGATCTGGGTAAAAGAGGCTGTTCCCCCAGAAGACAAATGCCTTAACGTGGGGTCACATACAACACCCCATGGGGACAGGCTGGGGACTGGGCACATCCTTCAGAAGAGCAGTGGTGCAGCAGCTCCACATCCCTCCACCAGAGCCAGCTGTCCATTGTACAGTGTTTATTGACCATAAAAGATAGCCATTGAGTTCCAAGGGGCAGTGCTGAGCTGGAGGTTGTGCACATCCTTCCTTCTGCACTGGGGCTGCTGCATCCCATGCTGGAGTGATGCTGAGAATCGCAGGGCAGGGAGCTGCCAGGTCTCCACTTCCACCTCTCACCTTGCAGTTTGTCTGTTTGCATCCTGCCAGGGCACTGGGCAGCAGCATCCCCAGCTCCTGGGGACCGGGCCCTTCTGTCTGCTGCAGACACCGTGTAGGGCATGCAGCTGGCATTTGTCCTTTGGGGCTGTCTCCACATGTCCCCCAGCCAGCATGCATCAGGAGGCAGCTGGGAAGGCCACAGCACAGTCTTGCTACAGGGAAGATGCTCTCCAGAGGGGCCACTGTTGCACAGCCACAGTCACCTGCAGGGCAGGGGTGGCAGGTATCCCCCACAGCACTGTCCCAGCAGGCTGGGGGCTGGCATTGCCCCTCCGCCACGGGGCCACAAGCTGGTGGGAGCTGCGTGGAGCTGGGTGCAGCCTCAGGCCTCCTCAGCGGTGGCATCGATCCCTGCATAGGTGAAGTTCTCAAACAGGGCCATGTTCACATATGCCTGCATGGGAACACAAGTCAGGAGCAGGAGAGATGCTGGGGTGCCCTCAGTGGGGTCCTACGGGGATGGCTGGCCACATGGCCACTCACCTTCCTGGCCTCCAACATGCGGATGAGCTGCATGGAGATCTGGGCAAAGGGTGGGCGCTCGTAGGGACGGTCACGCCAGCACTGCCGCATCAGCTCATACCTAGGGACAGAGAGTGTGTGTGCGTGGGGTGGGGTGGCAGAAAAGCTGCTTGCAGGAGACCCGGGGATGTGGGAAGGAGACAAAAGCATGGGGAAGAAGGTGTGGGGCTCTTCCTCCATTTGTGGTACACAGGGGACCAGGTTGGGCTGCCAGAAGCCATCAAGCACTCTCACGGGCAGTAGGGGAGATGCAGGTCACTCTGCTGACTTACACCTCATCGTCACAGTTGCGGGGTTTCTCCATGCGATAGCCCTGGGGCAGCTTCTCGTAGAGCTCAGCACACGTCATCCCGCAATACGGTGTCCCCCCTGCAGCCACATACACACGTGTGGTTGTGGTGGGGGCATGAGGTGCCCTCATCCCCTTGACATCATGCAGTGATGTTCACCCTCTCCCTGAGGCAGTGCTCAGGGGGTCTCCCTGAGGCCACAGCTCCTCTGGGTCGTCCCCTGCGGAGCTGCAGGAGGACCTGCAGGGACCTGAGTGGGTGGAGGGGACAAAAGATGAGCCTTACCTAAGCTGACGATCTCCCAGAGCAGGACACCAAAGGACCACCTGAAATAGTAGGTTAGGCTGTGACGGGGCAGTCATATCCCACTCATGAGGAGGGGGGCAAGCTGAAGGGGTTACTGGTGAAACTGGATGGGGCCAAGAAGAGGGACGATGGTGGCCGTGTCTGTGTCCCAGCCCCGCTGTCTGTGGACTTACACATCGCTCTTGGTGGTGTACACGCTGTAGTTGAGGGACTCGATGGCCATCCAGCGAACTGGCAAGCGGCCCTGGGGAAACAGAGGGTGACCCTCAGGGGACAGCCCAAGGAAGGAGGGATGATGGTGCAGCTGCCTGCCAGCTGACTTCCCACTGCTGGGGGATCCTGCCCTCCGCATCCATAAAGGCTCCATGGAGCCCCCTAGCTCCTCCCTCACCATTGTCTTCTTTACGTAGACCTCCTCCCCCCTGGAGAGGCCGAAGTCCGCGATCTTGGAGGCCAGGTTTTCTCCCACCAGGATATTCCTGGCTGCCAGGTCCCTGTGAATGAACTGAGAAAGGACAGCAGTGAGCGATGGCTGGCCAGAGTCAAACTGAGAGCTGGGGCTTGAAATGGAGATAGGGAGAGGCTACTCCATAGAGGGGAGCACACCCCTACCCTGTGTGCCTAGGGACATACCTGCTTCTCGCTCAGGTACTGCATCCCTTTAGCCACATCTGAAGCAAACTGGAGGAGCTGCTGGGAGGTGAGGGTGGACGCGGTGCCGTGCTCCTTGGCAAAGGCTGGGTCGGTCTCCAGGACTCGGCTTTTGCGGAGGAAGTCGAGGAGGTTTCCATAGGGGGCATACTCAATGGCAATATACAGGTAACCTGTGGGCAGGAAGAGGCAGGGCCCATGAGGCTTTCCCCAGAAAAGGGCAATAGGAATAGCCAGTGGGGAGAATGGGACTGCCCTCACCCTTGTTCTCACAGGCACCCAGCAAGTTGATTATGTTGGGGTGATGGCCCAGCTTGCACAGCACCTCCAGCTCTCCGGCGAAGTCCCGGTGGTCATTCTCTGAAGCAAACTCTGGAATCAAAGCAGAGAGGCACACCTGGACCTTTCCACCAGTCCTCCACAGACAGCTCCTGCCCCTTCTCAGCCCAAAGCACTGCCCAGGATGCGACCTCATCCCCACCACATCCCACCACCTACTTCCATCCTGCCTGCCCCATTGCAATGCTCACCCTTCAGCATCTTGATGGCTGCATTCATTTTCAAGCCATCTTTTTTTATCATGGCCCTGATGACCTGCCCGAAGTTCCCTTCCCCAATCATGTCTTCAAACTTGATATCCTCCCACTCGAGGATTGGGTAGCTGAGGGGTTCAGGCTGTGGCTTGGGCCGGCGCGTTAGGGTCAGGGTCCCCGAGTTGAACTGCAGGATGGTCTCTTCTCCCTGCAAGAGGGGAGCAGATGAGGTTAGATGCACCAGGCACCCCTCTGCCCCACGGCGGTGCCAACAGGGCAGGCATCATGGGCAAGGGCGGGCTCCGCACCCTCTCTGTGTGGAGGTGAGGTCTGGCTGCATCCGGACTGGAGGCTATGGAGCGTGACCTGGATCGGGCTGGGACGTGGGGAGCTGGGGACACTGTCCTGGGAGGGCAGGCAGCACTCACCGAGCCAGACTGGTATGTGAAGGTGCGGCGCCGGTGGAAAAAGTTCTTCTTGATGAGAAAAAGTGCCAGGAGGGCAAAGAGGATGGTGAGGCAGGTGACGGACACTGAGCCAATGATGGCCAAGAGCAGCTGCTGGTCTACTCCAGATTGCTCGGTGCTCTGGCTGCCCAGGCTGGGCGGCACACTCAGTGCTCCTGCCGAAAAGAAGGTAGTCCATGGCTGAGCCCTGCATGGAGCTGCACAGGTGGCTGAGCACCAAGACCTCAGCCCTGCCTTGACACACCAGAAGCATGTGTAGACACCACAGCCCTACCATGGCTCACAGTGCCATGAGGTGAAGTTGATAGTGCATAGGCTGCAGAGGGGCTGGGCGCAGGTGTGGGCCTGCAGGGACTCCCAACTCACCATCCCCCAGGGTCTTGGCTTTCACCAGCTGGCTCCACTCCCCTGGGACGTGGGAGTTGGCCCGAACACGAAACTGGTAGGTGGTGCTGGCATTAAGGCCTCCGATGGTCTTGGTGGTCTCAGCACCATTGTCAGTGTCGATCCACTGGGGATCGCTGGTCCCCCCCACCTGCTGCAGCTCCACAATGTACTTGGTGATGCCCCCGTTGGGGTACTCGGGGACCTGCCAGTAGAGCCTGATGGCTGTGTCAGACACAGACTCTGCTGAGAGCGACCGTGGGGAGGAAGGCCCTGAGAAGAGAAGAGGAACATCAGTACCAGCACAGGGCTCCTGATGCTGCAGGGGCTGAGCAATGATGGGAGAACAAGCACCCTCCAGCTCCTGTCAACAGAGATGGTAATCAGAGCTGTGCCAGGCTTGAGGGACCTCTACAGACCCTCTGCCTGTGCTTGTGTGATGTCAGCAGGTGAACATGGACACATGTTTCTCCGGCATCTTATCATTCCCACTTCCTGTTCCAAGCCCTCTCCACATCCTAAAGCACACATCCCACAGTTACCCAAAGCTCTGAAATTACAGAGCAGAGGAAGCATGACATCCTGCAGACCTGACACCAAACAGCCCTCTCAGCACGTACCAGACTTCACTCAACCTCTCTGTAGCCACACACCTTGTGCTCTGCTTCCCCCTGGTCTACAAGAAAGGTTGGTCAGACTGACAGGATGTGGCCATCCAGTGAAATTACCAGGGCTAATGCAAACAAAGGGAAGCAACTTTCTATTTTGCACAAAATGCAATTGTATTGAGAGACTTCTTACTACTGAGTATTATGAAGGCGTGTAGACAAGTGTGATAGTGCACGGGTGTGGGCATGAAGGACAAATCTATTTTTGGTCATTGTACATCATGGCCCGAATGCCACATCCAGGATGTTTCTCAGCTGCTTAATGCTGGAGGCTGTAAGATCTAGTGAGAATATGAGGACCCATTTTGCCATGTATCTGCACCCACCCACAAGTGACTGTTTGTGGTCTACCAGAGCTGGGATACAGGACCAACCAAACCCAGGGGTGGCTGCTCCTACATTTATCACCAGTTTATTATTAGAATTCCCTAGGTTATTTTTTTTCCTTTTTTCTAAAACCTGGTTATCTTTTTCACCCCCTCATTTTAAAGGAGGGGTATAAGAAGGGGACAGAGTCTTCAGTAGGGTCTGTCATGACAGGACAAGGGGAAAATGTTTCAAACTAAAAGAGGGGAGATTTAGATTGGATATAAGGATGAATGATTTTACAGTATGGTGGCGAGGCACTGGAACAGGTTGCCCAGAGTGATGTGGAAGCCTCGTCCTTGGAGTCTCTCAAGGTCAGGCTGGGCGGGTCTCTGAGAACCTGATCGAGCTGTAGGTGTCCTTGTTCACTGCAGGGGAGTTGGACTAGACAGCCTCTAAGGGTCCCTTCCAGTTTAGAAGATTCTGTGATTCTATGATTTTGCAGTTCTCTCTCATTCTCCATGAGGTGCATATGGGGAATGACTCCTGAAGTCTCCCACGCTCCAGAGCAACCAACCCCCCACCCTAGCCCCACATTACCCACCTTTGCTGTTGATCATAACCTTGTAGAGATCAGAGGGGGGGCCCAGGCTGGTGCAGTGGTACACTAGCACCTCCAGCCCATATTCCTTGTTGAACTCCAGGCCCCCAATGTGGGCAGAGAGCACGGAAATGGATGTGATGTTCTTCCTGCAGACCAGTTGTTTTGCAGAGTCAAAGAGATGGACAATGAACCCATGTGCAGGCTCATGGTTACTTGGCAATTTCCAGTTGACGTGAAGGGTGTTTTTCTCCTCAATGGACCAACCTTCAATCACAGGCTTGACTGTGGGCTCTGTGAACAAACAGAAAGTGAAACCTCAGTGCTTGTCAGGGCTGGGGCTTGGTAGACCTTACACCATGCATGGAGAAGTTCAGAGTAAGGGGATGGGGACACACCTAGGCACTCAGTAACCATGACAGCCTCAGGTCCCTTGCTGCCCTCACCACCATCCCCTGGTCGGCTCAGCTGCACCTTGACAACGTAGGCGGTCACCGGCCGGAGGTTCATGAGAGTGATGTTCTCACTGTTATCAACTGTTAATTAAGAGGACATAACAAATCCATACCCCCACCCCATCACCAGTATCCTCCTGGTGTCACCACAGAGGGTCTGGCTGAGCGAGATGGAGATCTCTGCACACCCCAGGCTCCTCACTGGATCCTACCTGTGTCCCCCACCATCCTTACAACCACATACCCACAATGGACGACCACACCGAGGCATCATCCTTGGGCTTGTAGAGCAGCTTAACAGAGACAATGGGTCCATCACCAGAGAAGCAGTCCACGGGTGACACCACGAGCTGGCGGCTCTGCTTGGCCAGCAGCCGGGGGGGGTTCAAGGGTGCTGGTGGCACTGGGGGTGAAGGAAGGAATGATATCAGTTGGACTGGGAGCAACCAGGACCGGAGTGTGAGGACATCTACAGTTTCTTGGCTCCTTCCAGCTTTGTCAGGTAAGGGAGGACCCCAACAAATGTTTATCACCACTCAAACCTGACTGCTCCCACTGTGACACAAGATGAGTGGCATGTAGTCCGCTTGTGGGGGGTCTCATTGCCATACAGTGATCCAGCACCCCCAGTTCTTTCCTCACCTCGGATGTTGACCTTGACTTTCCGGCTGTCCTGGCCCCCAGTAGTAGAGACTCGGCACTCCCAGAGCCCTGCGTCGGCCTTCGTCAGATGCTGCACCTGAAACTCACACGTGATCTGCCCCGACTCTATGATGGCTTTGACCAGCTGTGGGCACAGAGGTGCTATCAGCCACCGTGATGGAGTTGTCACCCACCATGGTGGGGATCCTGCGAGTTAGGTGCAGGGACAGTGCCAAAGGATGGGAGTGGGGTGAAAACACAGGGCTGTGGGGAGTGGCTTGTGAGATACCTTGAGCAGGGTGCCATCAGCCTTGCGCAGCTCCACACCATCGCTTGCAGGCAGTGGGTTGCCAGTGGCCACACAGCTGATGATGGGCTCTGAGCCCAGGTTGAACTCCAGCTCCGAGGCTAGTTTGATGATCTGGGGGAAGCGGTCTAGTGTGGAGAAATCAGCATTAGGACTGCTTCCACATATCCCTGTTCACAAAGGATGTTCAGACCTTTCCCAGTGCTGGGGGTCATGTCTGAGTACCGAGGCACAGCTCAAATCCCACCCCACACTCCAGGCTCAGGGATGCTCTTTGGCACAGCTTGTTTGGGAAAACCAGAATACTCTCCTCCCTGCAGCACCATGTTTTCTACGGAGCCGGGGGCTATTTGCATCAGCAAAACAGGCTGCCTACCTGGCTGTGGAGATGGGTATCGGCTCCCCTTAATGAGGAAGGAGCTGGAGCCTACCCACAGGGGACAGAGCCCCACCGTGGCCCTGTGCCAGCCTCACCTGACTTCTCGCAGTGCTGCCCATGCCAGCCTGTGGGGCAGACACAGCCACTGAAGCGGTTACAGCTGCCCCCGTTCCGGCAAGCACACATCAGGGCGCAGTCAGGGCCGTAGTATCCCGGGAGACAGGCTGTGGGAAGAGAAGAGTCCACTGCAATCCCTCACCACACTGTGCAGGTGCACGTTTTCATCCTGTGCCGGTGCCCAAGCCAGCAGGCAAGGCAGGATTCTGCCCACGTCCCCGTACCTTGGTTGCAGCGGGAACCGCTCCACCCTGAGGCACAGGAGCAGCCGTAGGGGTCGGGCAGGCAGAAGCTCAGCCCTCTGCAGCCCTGGGCTCTCTGGCACGTCTCCTGGCAGTTGCGGCCAAACTGGCCTTCCCGGCAGGCTGGAAAACAAGTGCTTCATGGAGTCTCACAGCACCATGCCCGGCAGCCAAGGAGCTCCCACCCCGGTGCTGGTCCTGCCAAGGCGACAGAAGCAGAGGGCACTGGCGATGGGCAGATGCTGCGGGTGCTGTCAGTTTCTGGCCATGGTGACAAGACCTTGTAGCGCGGTGGGACACAGCTCGTCCCCACGGGGCAGAGGCAGCCGCTGGACCTACCTCTCTCACAGCGAGTGCCCGTGAAGCCGGGAGGACAGATGCATTCACCGACGTGGTCATGGCAGATGCCCCCATTCAGGCAGTCAGGACAGTCCTTCTCGCAGGACGGACCCCACTTCTTAGCAGCGCACGCTGCAGGGAGAGCGGAGGGGCGTGCGGTGGCACCGGGCCGTGTCCCCACGAGATGGGAGGGGACTACGGAGCGCAGCTTCCCCCGCCCCGCTCACCTCTGACGATCAGCCTGTAGAAGGCACTCCACAGAGGGCTGTCTCCCATGAACGTGGCACTGTAGACGCCGTTTTCAGTCACGCTGACGTTTGGGAGCGTCAGAGTGAAAAGGTCACCCCGCACCTCGCCGCGGTCCGTGGTCTGGTAGTAGGTACCTGCGTGGGGACAGGGGTGACCTGGGGACCGCTGTGCCCCGGGGTGGGGGAGTGAGGGCGGCAGGGAGCGGGGCCGGTGCAGAGCAGGCAGCCCTGCTGTGAAACCACTTGCCATTTCTTTTCCACATGACATCTGTCTCTTTCCTCCTAAGGACTCTGGCGGAGAAGGTGGCCGGCTCGCCGACATTCACAGACTGCGTGGCCTTCACCGGGAAGAGGTGAGCTGCCGAAGGGAAGGAGGATGTGCCTGGATGAGCCGCCCCGATATGCAGCCCTAACACACCTCTCCGTGGGGACACCAGGACCATGCACATCTCCAGCCACACACCTCCAGCAGAGGAGCCACAGGAAACCAGGGATGGCAGCCAGGGCTGAGGTGTCCTGCGCTGTCCCAGCACAGGATGGGGAGATAAGACAGCGTGAGATGCTGCTTGCTGCCAGACTGGGAGGTGTGTAGGCAAGGGGCAGGACCTGTGTCCATGCCTGGCTGTAGCAGAGCACTCAGACATGATTAACCAATTTCCCAGGCGTTGTAGTATGCAGCAGTGATGAACTTTCATACTGTGAGTCAGCCTGGGCACAGCTTTGAGCCTAAACCAGGCTATAAATATGTTAAAGACTGGGAAACCAAGCCCTGGGCGTGCCAGCAATGACACAAAAGAGGGCACACTCAGACACTGGCAGCCAGAGCCTTGCAGTGTGCTAGATCACATACCCAAGTGGCTGTGCTGGGTGGGAGCAGTGGTGCCTGCAGCCCAGCACCCTGCCAGCTTATATTCATTTATTCTGCCATGCTTGATATTGTTCTTCCACAGGTTTTGTAGCTTTAGCCCTGGTCCTGCTCTGTAACCACAAACACACTGCTGCAGCCGGGGTCTGATGCCCTGAGTGGAGCACCACGTCTCACCCTGAGAACCAGGAGCTCCAACAACCACAGGTTGACTCTTGCTGGCAGCACATCAGCAGCCTGCAGCCTGACCGCTGGCACTGCTGCAAGCCAAGGAGAGGTCCTGGCAATGCTTGTTTAAGCTATTTATTGTCTGTCTTCTCTTATCAGTGCTGTAATTTTAGACAGATCTTCTGACAGATTTCCTGAAGTTCCCTATTGTGCTCACAGATGCAAAAATAAAATAATTTAATTTTTTTTTCTGCTGTGACCTCTGCTCAGCAATCTGACAAAACAGTTTGTCAGGATTACACCCTTCTAAAATTGCTTCTCTGGGTCTGATTGGTCTTTTTTTTTTTTTTTTTCCTGTGTTTCTTACTGTCAAAGCTGATAATCCTTCCTGTGCTCTCATACCTCTTAGAGGAACTCACTGTCCTCAGGCAGCATTCCCTACACATGCTGTTGTGTGCACTCAGCTGTACTGTGAGAGCTGATACAACGCACACTTGAGCACTCAGCGTGGATTCTTTACACAACCCTCACTCCTCTGGTAGAGATTTAATCTTTTTTGTTTCTTTTTCCTCTTTTTTTCCTTCCAAACATCTTGTCTAAATTAAACAGAGCAACATCAGCTTTTTTGGCACCACTAATTTCTGTAGGGGCTTTGGGCCAGTGAACCTGGGTCCCAGTGACCACCTCACCCTTGAAATATACGGGGGGACACAAATGCAATATCAGAGTGGAAAGCCCTCCTTGTAGCGACGTGTTTGTGCCCCCTGTCCCTGCACACCCTGTGCTTGCTGTTCCACTTCCCAGTGCTCTGCTCTCCTCCCTCGGTGCCTCCCAGCACCCTGTTTGCCCAGACCGATTGTCTCTGTTTCTGATAAGGCCACTGCCATGTTCAGTGTGAGACCCTGGCCAAGGACAGAGGGCAGTCGCTGTTCCTAGGAGGATGCTCGTGCCCCACCAGCATGGTTCTTATCGCAGTCTGTTCCCCAGCTGGAGATACTGGAGCAGCTCAAAACACTGTGATAGAGCTATATGTTAACATGGGCTGGGAGACGTCTTGTTTTAGCCAAAACTTTCTGAGAAAGACCATGAAAACATCCAGTAGCAAACACCAATCACAGAATACTGCTGTCCTAATAACTTAGTGAAGTCTCAAGAGCTGTGAAGTCAGTGAGGGCAGTGCTGGGGACTGTGTCTGCTTGGGCATTATCCCCAGTGTGGTGATGCCCTTTAGGCTTCTACAGCCCTAATGAGGAGCAGGGGTACAAGATGAACCCCATACTTCCCCCTGCCCTCCCCAGGAACCCGCTGGAGGGCAAAGCCAGACCTGCCAGTGGGACCTTGGGCTGGTGCTGCCCAACAGCACTCTGCTTTTGGCTGATGATTGCCAGACCTCACCGCCTCCTCTGACTTCCCTCCATCCAGACCTTGCCCTGCTCGTGAGCACCACTCCACCCACTGCCTGCAGCCACCCTTCCCACAGACCTCCCTGGGGCGGGGGCTGCTGGCGGGCAGCCACAAAGCACCCTTGGAGATGGGCCACGCTCCTCCACCTGAAAAACCCTCTCATATCCTCATGGGGTGAAAATGCTTCTTCACTGCACCTGATGCCATCTCCTGTATGCCACAGATGAACCCACAGCACTGCGCAAACATCCAAATGGCCGCCACTCATTTTCAGTGCTTGAGGGAGACAAGACATGGTGGTGGTTCATCACTTCTCTCATCTTCTGCACATCACGCTCCCCAGAACCCACTCAGGCACTTACCATTGTGGCTGTTGTGCACGTAGACCACCTGGGCCTGCTCTGTTGGTGTGCGCCCCAGGCAGTAGAGGATCCCCACCAGGTCAGGCATGGAGAAGCCTCTGGCCTGGACGTAGTTGCTGCGGTTGCGGTAGTTTTGGAAACCTGTCTTGGGGTGCGTCATCACAATCTTGTTCTCCCTCTCAATCTGGAGGTAGCTCACGTCACGCTCACCCATGATGCAGGAGAGGAAGAAGTCGGAATGGGACAGGCTCTGCACATTGGCAATGAGGGTGATGTCCAGGATGGCCCCTGTCGAGGGGAACATGAGGAAATGTCACAGCTGGACCAGGACATGGCCTCCTCTAGGTTAGTCACAGGGACAGACCCCCTAACCCAAACCTCACCCCATTTCCAGGTCCTTCTTGCCCTCAGCCTGTCAGATGGCACAGTGAGCACTTTCAGTCTCTTTTTGGAGATCCCCATGGGCTTAGGTTACTGCATAAGCCAAATGTGCAGTGAGATGAGGTTCCTTCTCCTGGGATCTGTCTGTGCCCCAGTCCTGAGCTGGGGTGCAGAGGAGGGCAGCTCAGCTCTGAAGACTCCACCAATCTCAAAGGGATGTTTCCTCCCTTTATGCCCTCCTGAGTCCCTGCTTCACTGGCACCTCCACAGCTGCCTTGTCCCATGAAACCTCCCTGGGGAAGGGGCTTACCCACAGGGCAGAGGGAAAGGAACCATTTACCTGCCATCCATGGGAGGAGAAGCAGAAGATAAAACTGGAGTCCCATGTCCTTGAAGCGTGTTCCAAATCTGGTACAGGAAAATATCCAGCACGTCCCAGCCACGAGTGACAGAGCCAGTGGTGGTGATTGCCTACGGTCTCCACATGAGCGGATGCTCAGGACCCCTGCCCCACACTCTCCATCTTGCCCCAGCACTCCTGCTTGACATCCAGGGGTGCCAGGGCCCCTTTCTCTGGATCATAGCTGGAGCATGGCGTGGATGATGCCTTCGTTCCCACCTTCTCGGCTGCTGCCCAGTTGTGTGGCAAAGGGGCCACTGAGATTTGCTGCCCAGTGGGGCTCTCCCCTGGGGCTAGAACTGTATGCTCAGGATGCCCCCAGCCATGCTGAGCCCCAGCTTGACTGGGTGGTACCCCAGACCCTTCCTCGTCTTCAGCTGTTAGGGTCTCACGACCGATCCCACCCGTGAAGCGGCATCCTCTTCGCCTCAGTATGCCCTGTGTCTATGGGAAGGGCTCTGTGGAGCAGGGAAAGGAAAGGGGCCAAGGGGCCGTGGCTGGCGGCGGCGGCGGCGGAGCCAAATCCTGTTTCCCATGCGGCATTTCCTGCTCTCCACCCATTGTTCAGAGCCAGCCCTGACTCTAGGAGCCACAGGCAGGAGCTGACCCACGCTGGCTCTGCCCACGGCACTGAGACCACGCACACCTCAGGATACCCCCACCACTATGAGCCTGGGCGGGCCACCAGCCCATGTCCCCCCATAATCAGTGCTGGTAGAGAGATGATCAAGTTAGCAAAATCCTACCGCTGCTCCTTGCCCTTCTGCTTACTGCCACACTTCCACATGCCAGTATGGTAGGGCAACGTGCACAGAATGGCCAAGCTGGGTGCCAGCATCCATGTCCTGCAGGGCTGTGTAGCAGCAAAGTGGGGATGTCAGTGCCACTGTGCCACATTACAAGATAGAGGGGTTAGTTCAACAGTGACTGAGCAGAGCTCTCACAGCAGAACACATCTGGACAGCCTGGACAGGAGAGCAGCATATGCTGGGGGGAGAAAATCCCTCTGCAGGGCTGTAAACATGTCTGGGAGGAAGCTGGAAGCAGCAGAAAGCCTGGTTTTCCTTGACCGCCTTCCAGCCTGTCTCCCTCTTTCCTGTTTCAGAAACCGCTTGTCCTTGGGCTACACCCAGGGGAAAGCTCAGGGCCTCGTCATGACTGCAGCCACACTGTGTGCTGAGGGACCTTGTAGGGCCACGTTGGGCTTAGGTGGGTGCAGGGCATGGTATTCCTGAGGAAATCACTGCAAATTTCACCCACTTGACCACACACTGCTCTGCAAGCAGCACTTCGATCTGTTCCCATGTGAAAGCCTGGGCTGCCGGGGAGAAAGATCCATGTTTTCGTGTGTCCCAAGCCCATGAGGTATCCGGCCAAAAATCTAAAGCACACATGGAGAGGAAGGGGAAATCCATTCATCGTTTCCGACTATTTACAGCGCACTCTGGGGCCGTGCGCGCCCCGAGGAGTGCGAAGTGATGGCAGAGGACAGGGACTGTGCTGTGCCACTCCAGCACCTGGCTGCAATATGCTGCCACCAGCAGCTCCCTGAGTGATGGAGAGACCCACAGAAATGGGCACTGCATGCAGCTGCCTGCATTTACCCAGGAAGTCATAGAATTNCTGTGCCAGTGCATCAGAAGAAAATCTGCCTGATATTCAGCCTGAACCTCCTCCGGTGTAACTTCAGGCCATAACACAAAAGCTAGTGATGTTGCTTCCCCGGTTGGTGAGTTGAGTGTGGGCAAGGGAGTCAGTCTCTGGGAGACCCGAGGGCAGAATTGTCATTTAAATGATGAGTGTATGTCCTTGGCTGCCTCAGGCTGAACACAAGGGCTAGTTACAGCAGCTGGTTCCTCCTGCAGTTGGTGCTGCTATGCCTGTCAATCCAAAGCTTGTTTGCAAGCTCTCCAGGTCCAGGATTCATCTGTGAGCTCAGTGCAGCTGCAGGAAGGGGGATAGGTAGGTGAATACATAAATAAATGACTGCTTCCCATAGTTTACTGGTGGTAGAGGTCAGTCATGCTCAGGGCTGTAATTGCTATTGTGCCACCTCGTGCTTACCCACATTGGAGAGGGCCAGTGTGCACTGCAGTCACCAGCAGCACAGCCATGCAGGCAGAACAATAGACTGTGATGCACTTTGTGAAATGTTGCCCAACATGAGGAATCATTGTGATAAAAGGATTATTGACGTGGAACAAGCACACTCTGTGGGGACGCTTTGCAAAGCAGGCCTTGCAGCATTCTCCTTGGAGAGCAAAGCACATCTTCACTAGCTGCACGAAGGGGAGCCAGGGCATTGTAGTCTGCTGAGGAACTGGATCCATTAACCATAATCTCCCCACACCAGGCAGATCTCAGGGACCCAAGAAGGAACCAGTGCCAACCACATTTTTAAAGTCACGGAATCACAAAATCTTTTGCATTGGAAGGAACCCTTAAACACTATCTAGTCCTACTCCCTTGCAATGAACAGGGAAACGTACAGCTCAATCAGGTGCTCAGAGCCTGGTCCAACCTGACCTTGAATGTCTTCCCTTGCATTTTTTTTTTCCTGGAGGTTTCTATTTGTGCAGATCCCTTCAGCTGGAGGCAGGGAAGGAGACTTCTCCAGGAGGTTTCATGGGGATGCTCAGCAATGGCCCTGCATCTCCTGGCAAGGAACCAGCAATCCCAGTACAGCCATGGTCACCACACTTCTAACAAGGAAAGATCCACAGCGCGCACAGAGCACCTGAGTTTCTGCTGGACACATAGCCCTAAGCTTTTCTGCTGAATCTCATTAGTCTTAAAATAATAACAATAAAATGGTGACAAAAATACCCCTTTTTGTTATCATTCACACGTTCTAATCCAAGGCAGCGCATGCCAGAAACCATCGTGTGCTGATACGTTTCCTGATAGGAAACACAAACACCCTGAGCATCCACCTATGGCCGCCTCAGCAGCACTGCCAGCACTGCCTTCTGGACAGCCCGCTCTGCCCTCTGTGCACGGCAGCCACAGAGGTGCCCTGCAAGGGAGGTTAAAGTCTGCCACCAGCACTGGGGCCGTGGGGAGATTGGTGCCACCTCCATGCCCCCCTCCTGCTCTGCCCCAACCCTACAGCAGCCCAGGGGCGCGGTGGTTAATGTGTAACCCGCACCACCGCCTCTATCTGCAACTCACGGCCCCCGGGAGGGAACGTGGCCGCCGGGCTGGCCCTGGGCGAGCGGCACCGCGGGGCATCGAGGTAGCCACAGCCTGCCCAGGAATGGCCATCCCCTCCGTCACCACGGCTGGCTGCACCGCCCGCCCTCAAACTTGTTTTTCTGCCCTGCAGCTTCCTGGAGTCCAATGGCTCCCGCCGGCCTGCTGGCTGTCTGCGGCCTGCTCTGCACCTGGGTGGCGGCGGGACAGCCCTGCAGCCTGGACCACCAGGTAGGGACGGGGGCTCGGGGCAGGTGTGCGGTGGCGGTGCCCTCGCTGATGGCTGGAGCACGGTGGGGCTGGCAGGGGCTTGTCTGGGCTGGCGTGTTGCCGGCTCCAGGGATCGCTCGGCTGCAGCAGTGCATGTCCCTGAGCGGCCCCAGCCAAAATCGGGTCTGTGCCAGGTTTGTGCCACTGCAGGGAGCCCCTGGGTCCCCGCTCACACGTGTGGTGACACTGTGACTGGTGGCAGAGTGACGGTAACGCCCTCAGAATGAGAAGGGCCCTTCTCAGCAGCTCTTTCCCCAGGGATGGGCTGACTGCAGTGGGAAGAGCCTCCTGCACGCTCCAAGCTCCCTTCCAAGGAACATCACCGGCTTAGACCTCTCCTTCAACAGCTTGGTCGTGCCGCAACGTGGGACACTCTTGATGCATTTCCCTTCCCTGCGCTCCCTCAACCTCTCTAGCAATGCCCTGCACACACTGCACCCCGCCGTCTTCTCCAACCTCAGGGCACTATCCCTGCTGGATCTGAGCAGCTGCAGCATCACCTACCTCCACACGGACGCATTCAAGGGCTTGGAAAACTTGCAAACTCTGCTTCTAAGAAACAACAGTCTGCAAGAGCTGGAGGTCCCGCTCTTTCTGCCACTGAGAAGTCTTCTCCACCTGGACCTGCAGAACAATGCACTGATGTCCGTGGATACTTTGACACTGCAGCTGATGGAGGCCATCCCATGGGTCCAGCTGTATGGGAACCCCTGGGTCTGTGACTGTGCCACATACCCCTTGCAGCAGTGGATGAAGCGCAGACAAGGTGAGAGGTGGGGGATGGATGTCAGGGAGGGTTTGGGATGAGAGGAACCTTGGAGGAGGGAATTTAATCCTTCTGCTCCAGCCCCTCTGCAGGCCCTAAGGCTGCCATCCTCCCTGCTGAGAGACAGCAAACTGAGACATAATGTCTCAGTTCTTCATTTTCAGGTGCACACAATATCCAAGATTTCTAGGTATGACAAACAGGAGGAAAATATTCTGTGATGTATACTTCAGTCACTTTTTCTGGGAAATTAACATAACATATAGCTCAGTTTCTAAATCCATATATGCGTATCTGCATGAAGTGCCCAGATTTTCACGAGCATTCAACATCTCCTGAGGAACAGGATCAGGCTTTAGCCCCCTGAGCTTGGCTCCCAGGCAAGAGCAGCCCTGTGACCACGGGGTTTCTAACAATGCCCATGAATTTAGCATTGCCTAGTTAAGAGGAGTTGCTAACTGTGATCACAAATTCGCACAGCTCTGCTCACTGGGGGCTCCATGGGCAGAGATTTTTTCCTCTAGTAGTGTCTTACACAGAGCTGAGGACTGACAAGGCTGGAGAGCAGCACCAGAAGTGCTTGAAAGCAAGCAGGGGACACTTTCTCTAAACTGGGGAGGGAACAGTTGAAGATCCCCTGTCCCATCTTAGCCTGTTGCCTCCCAGCTATGCGTGTCACCTGTGCGTCACCCTCAGAGCTTCAGGGACAGGACATCACCACTCTGGATTCCTGGGAGATGGGCTGCCAAAAAAGCCAGAGGTTTCCTCGAGATGTCAGCCCAGCACAGCAGACTACAGCTACAAACAACAGTAAGTTGGGTCAGGGAGAGCTACCTTCCTCCTGTCCACCCCCAGGGGTGACCTCCCCACCACAAGCAGCACTGTGAAGCATGCATGTGTTCAGCTGTGGTAGAGCACCTGCTGTGCCACAGCCCAACCCTGATGGGCCTGTCCTCTGCTGCAGCCACCGCACCACCTCCGGGGAAGGGAGGAAGGAGCTGGCCGTACCTAGTAGGCTTCCTGGTGGCAGCCATCAGCATCTCCATCCTGGTCGCTCTGGTTGCCAAGTGCAAGCTCTGCCACAAGAACTTCGCCAGCTACCGTCACCGACCGCTGCCTGAAACCAGCTCGATTGGAGGCAGCCCCTTGGAGGAGGGCACTGGCTGGGACAGGGGCTCCTCAGGCTGGGGTGACAGTGAGAACCCCCCCATATCCAGTGTCACCGGCCTGCATGCTGAAGATGATGATGGCTTCATTGAGGACAACTACATTCAGCCCAGTGAGCAGCTGCCAGAGGAAGAGGAGAGGGAGTCGCACATCTCCATCTGAGGCTGCAGTCCCTCTCAATCCCCATGCCCCCATCTCCTTCCTGCCATTTCCACCTGCCCTTAGCTTTTGTCCCCATACAGAATGGGGCAAGAGGGAAGAAGTGGGATGAAGGTGTCCCCGTGCCTTGCTGTGATACAAGCAGAGATGCACTGGCTTGGAGACACCAGTTATGCTGCTGTTCTTCCAGCCCTGTTTGAGTGCTGAGGATGAACAGGATGGTGTTGATTGCTGCTGGGGAAGATGTCCAGGGGCAGATATGCCCCACTGCCTGTCCCGTTGCTCCTTGTGGGAACTTGGGCACCAGCCCCTCTGTCCCATGGCACTGGACCTGGCCCTGCTGTGTCCCACTCTGTTGTCACTCTGGGTGCAATTAAAGCATGATTCAACCCTGCCTCTGTCTATGATGGTTTGCTGGGGCTCTCTCCATGGCCCCACATCTGGCCAGTGGTGTGGGGCAGCCTGACCTCTACATCTGTCTCAGATAGCTGATTCTTTTGTCAGCCAGGTCTTGTTGCTTAAACTGCAAGGATTTCCCATCAATCCTACATGTGGGCTGGTGCACCTCCTACACCACTCCTCCCCACAGGGCTGGCTGCCCTGCCTTGGGCATTGGATGTCCCACGGAGCGAAGCTACCAGGACCCTCCAGCTCCACATCTTCTGCTGTGACTTGATACCAGCAAGAAGGCAGTTCTGATCCTCTGTGTGCTGGCATTACATTCACTCCTCACGCGGCCATTTGATGTTCACACTGATGCTGCCAATAATATCTGCTGTTGATCAGCTCACTGAAAGTGATGCTGAACAACCTGGGTGAGCTGAAAGCACCCCATACTCACTGTAGATGGCAGGAGCAAGTTCTCCTCACGTGAGAAGGCTCCGTTGGCAATGTTTGCTTCCAGCACCACGTGAGCCAACAAGGCTGAATGCCCAGGAAGCATCTCCACAGCCATCTGCTGGCAAAACAGTCTCTTTCCTGCCCTCTGTTGCTCCCTTTAGCTGTGTTAAAACACAGTGAACTTAGGAACTGAGGTCTTTGGGCTCTCCAGGTGAAAGCATGAAAATAACTAGGAAAATGGGAGGTCTCATTTGCAGCTTCCTCCTCCAGCCCAGGTCATCTGCTCATTATGGCTCTGGGAGGCTGGTACTAGTAGGTGATGGGTGCCTTTCAGCTGCATTTGACTTCAGTAAGAACCTCTCCTCAGCAGGAGGCCAGAACCTCTATGGCAGCTTCTGCTCCTGTGCACAGGAAGTGATAACCTGCATCCTTGACTGAGCAGCTGCTGTGAAAACCTTTTCCACTCCTGGCAGCAGCAGGACCTCCAGTCACTTTCCTCATTCTCTGTTGACAGTGTCATGAGACTGAGGGGCTCTCTGTTCTGCCACAAGCACAGGGAAGGGCAAATAGGAACTAAGAGGCCCTTCCTGGAGCCACTGTCCCACAGTGCTCGGCCCTGCTGCAGATCCTGCTCAGGCTGGGATGTGGGTGCTGCCTCAGGTTTCCTCAGGTGTTGCTGTGCTCTTCGTGTCATGAGAGAAGAGATTTGCAGCATAACTTTTGTTGTTGTACAAACAAACCTGTATTGTGATCTTGTACACTCCATGCTTGTGCATTACAGCAAGGCTCCTGCTGACATTTCTCCAGCATTGTTTCCTGCTGGCTTCCTCCTCTGTCCTCTCTCCTCTTGCAGAAAGACGTGCTGGAAAAGCACCTAGGACATCTGCAGTGGTAGACAAGCATGTGTGCTGCTGTGAAATGGCCGCCTCTCACAGACTGATTGCATAGCCACCATCATGACATTATGCAACTATGCTAATTGTTGCATTCTTGTCATCTCTTTGGTAAGATGTCACAACCCACTTCTCAGTGTCCCTGAAAGTTTGGGAACCTCCACCCTGCTCCTCAGGGGAATGCCTTCCTGCAGCCCTGCCACACGGCCGGCTCCCCACTGCTGCCTGCTTCATTATAAATTGTCTTTTCATTTACTTCTCTTCCTATTAAGATGTTTACACAGCACAGTGTATACAAAAGCAAATAACGCACCTCAGAGAATGTAAAGCAAAGGGCACTATTGGAGCAGGCATTCCATGCACAATGCAGAGAGGAAGCTTAGAGCATTTCTCAGGCAAGGAACGCATTGCCTGAAACCACAAGGAGATGGAAACCTGGTGCCTTGTTTCAGTGTTCAGTCAGTTCTCTCTCCTGTATGCCTTATCATTAAGCAGAACTCTTCCTGGCCTTAGTTTTGCAGTCACTACTCCATGTTTTGTTCTCTGGGTTCATCTCTGGAGCCCTTTACTGTCTGTGCCCTTCACTCTGAAAATACGATATAAAAAAATCCTGCAGTTTTTGGAAATTTCTGGCATCTTTCATGTCAGATAGGATAGGAAGCTTAATTCCTTCCTGAAAGAACAGGGCTGGAAAATTGCATTTCATTTTGGGTGGTAGCTGCTGAGATTTTCAATACACTTTTTATGATTAGAACTCCTGCAGGACCCAGTATTTTAATTTGGTCTCAGCAGTACCTTAGAGGAGATTAAACACGAGTGCTTCCCAGACTGTCTTTCCCAGGACCTCACTCACTCTCCAAGTGGTGAGTTGCTTGTCTACTTTGACCCAATGCCGACGTCTCCAGTTCACCTTTAACCAATCTGTGTGGATGCTTTCCTGATGTGGGGCTGTGCAGCCCTGGTGCCCGCCGCTGGCAGCTCATCTGTGCCAGGGAAAAATGAGAAAAATGCACCTGAACTGCAGAGCTGAGGACAACAGAGGAGGAGAGCAGAAAGGAGGAGCCTCCTCGTACCAGGGTCATCCTGGAAGCTGCCTAAGGCTGAAGGCCAGCAGTTCAGGCAGGCGGATGTGAGCAGTAGCAGGTATGCAGGCAAACTGGTTCCAGGCTTGCTAGAGGCAGCAGCTGCTACCACCTGGCTCAGGGCTCAGCCCCACCGAAGGTAAAGTGCCTACTCTGTCAACAAACCAATTGGCACTGTCACATCCAGGCAGCTTTGTGTGCTTATTGGAAGCTTCTTATAGGGGCATGGCAGCAAGATCTTAGGTTGATAAAGCCTAATGGGACCTGTTGAGGCTAGGTCCTTAACAGAGGGAGGTGCATGAGCATCAGGAGGATGCAATCGTGTGCCAGGAGATAAGGATGGTTGGACTAGATGATCTTGTAGGTCCTTTCCAACCTAATGTATCTATGAATCTATGAATCTAAGTACATGTAGCTGGGTGTCTGGGGACGGTGCCATGAGGGCTGATGAGCAGAAAGCACAGCTATTGTGATTCCTGCCTTGAGCAGAGGTCAGCTCTGCACAGCCCTGAGATCTGCTCTGGAGAGAGGCCACAATGAAGCACCATCTTTTGGCACAGCCAAATTCTGCAACATTTTATTATGTATTTCCATGCACAACACAGGAAATGAGAAAGGAACAAAACAGTAATGCTTCTGCAGGAGGTGAGTCAGTGCAGCCCGTCCATCAGGGCAGCCAGGAGCCCCAGCCTCCCTGCTCAGAGGCAGCCTGTTCTCACACATTGCTTCCTTGGGCAGGGACATGGTCCCAAGCATCCTTTCCTGGCATAGTTCACGTGCACAAGTTCTGAAGGAGATTTGAAGTGAAGGATTCACATTGGCAGGCAGGCAGCACAGAGCTGCGAGCTGGGCACAGACATGCATCTGCCAGAGGTGCCCAGATGTGCAAAAAAGCAGGTGTGCAGGTTGCTGTGTCCTGCCCACATTAACAGGTTGGAAAAGCTGGGAGCAATTGCAAAGGCGGGCACAGCTGGTGCAGCTTGCCATAACTGCATGTGCACACACACAGATGTGCGGAGAAGCAGCTGTGGGTTACGCAAAACTTCTGACCAGCTGCAGCCCATCCCCCCATATTGCACACAGCATCCCTGGGGTGAGCAGCCCCAAGGGGAAGGACCGCTCTTTGCTACACAAATGGAGAGCATTTAGCACAGAAAGACCTGAGCTTAGTGACACCCTCTTAATTCTTGGTCAGATTAAGGGAAATGATGCAGAGAGAAGGAAACAGCAGTTTAATAAGATCTACAGATGATATGAAAGTGACAGAGGAAAATATAGAAATAACAGATCCAGTAAAGAAAAAACAACACAGTGTTCTTATACTCCAGGGAAAACAATCCAAGACTTCTGGGGGAGGGAAAGTCACTAGGAGCAGGGCAAGACCAGGTACCCTTGTGACCTGAGTAGATCAGGGATGGTAAGCTCTGGAGTCACAAAGGTCTGTACCTGGTGGGGCTCACAGATGCTCCAAGTATAATGTGGGCAGTGACATACGCTGTTCATAAGGTAAATTTTACTTCAAAGGTAAATTAAAAGTAAATTTTTTACTTCAAAGTAAATTTACTACCAGGCACCAAAAAAGAATAGTTCGGTCTTATTCTGTTACAGAAATCCTGATTCTTACAGGTAACTTGGAAAATAGATGGCAAAAATAGTGGCTGGGGCAGAGCAGTGCAGACAAAGGGGAGATGGGAACAGATAAGTAGATGCAGAGAAAGAGAAGTTTGCAGTGGAACAGCATGGCTAGGAAAGTTAGGATCGGTGTCTACGGAAAGTGCAGGAGCAGTGAAATGATTTGTGGGCCCAGGGAGGGAATGAAAATGTTGAGAGGTAAATTGGCCTCAATTCACAGGAAAGGTTTCTGAGGGGGAGCTGTAAGCCTGCCTCTAGGAAAAGCACTCACTGGTAGGTACCTCATAGAGATAGCACCAGAGCTTAGGGTAAGGGTCAGAATGGCAGCACTGCTGCATAGCACAGCTGCCATGCCAACTCCCATTGGATCTGTGCTGGGGAACCTGGGGTTGGAAAAGCCCCAGTCCTGGGGTTTGAGCATCCCAGCAGCACATCCCCAGCAATGGCACCCTTCTGTCTTGCAGGGCAGCAGTACACTTTTGCAATCACAGAGCCTCCCGACACACAGTGAACAAAGCTGACAGCCCACTGTGGCCCTGACACCAACACCTTTTGGTCACCCCTTTGACAAGCCACAGACATTGGTGGGGCTGCAGCAAATTAATATCAGGAAAGATGTTGGCATCACAAAAACAAAAGACATCTCAGGAGCCCTGGTACACAGAATCCCCCACAAATCCCCCCCAAAGGAGACTTCTTAGGAGCTGGGCTGAGGTTATAGCTCTGAAAACTGCAGCCCCTTCTGCCAGGAAAAGCATGACTGAGGGAACTGCAGAAACAAGGCCCTGAGGTCCCTAAGGTGTGGGATGGGCTCACCTTGGCTCTGTGACAGTGGGCACGGCCATCAGAGCAGCAGCTGCCGCAGGAGGATGTGCTGAGATAAAAGGCAAATGAGGCTCATAAAGCTCCAGATCACAATGCCCGTTGAGGCAGTCTGAAGTCCCTGCCACACTGTGGGCCTGAGTTTCAGCAAATGCCAGTTGTCTTGGAAGAAAACATGAACACAACTCCCGCCCTTCCTTTGGGACAGGCTGGCACAAGGACTGCTGAGGGCTGTATCCAGTGAGCCTCACACGGGGCTGTCACAGTGCAGATGCAGTGGCCGTGGCTCAGATCAGGTTGGCCATGCTGGAGGTGGGAGGAAGCCGCCTGTTGGCAGCGAGGCGGCCAGAGATGGTGAAGACTCGGATCTCTCCAGTCTCCAAGCTGCGGGGAGCAGCCTGGCAGCAGGAGGTGCAGAGCAAGTAGAGCAGCAGGCAGAGCAGCAGAGTGCTGCCGGCGGCCAGCAGAACGACCCCACTGGTGAACATACTGGCCAGCGGCCGTGCCGGGCTGAGCTGCATGGTGGTGGTGGAGAGGACGGTGAGCACCACCCCGCAGACCAGCAGCACCAGGGCACTGAGCAGCAACACCAGGCAGTCCGAGAAGCCCCCGCTCTTCAGGAGTTCGATCTGATGCCGGCTGCGGATGCAGTTCATGTCCTGAATTGCCGAGCTCAGCAGCTGCTTCAGTAGAACCAGCAGGGCCAGGAGGCACAGCGTGGTGCCCACTGCCAGCCGCCATTCCCCAGAGCGGCTGCTCGTGCTGTACAGCAGGATGATGCCCCCGATCCCGCAGGCCAGGATCAGCACCACAGCCATCCCATAGCACAGGATGGACTTCTTGGGGTCCTGGAACCACCAGAGCTCCACATGCTCCTCCAGGATGTTCCTCTGGATGTGGTCAGCATCTGCAGGCGTGCGGGGGGAGCTCATGTCTGCCAGCTCCGGCATGGCAGGCAGCTGGTGTGGAGGGCACAGTGGGGTGGTGGCACAGAGGAATGCAGATCCTCACAGCAGAGGGAGGGTCAGAGTAGCGGTGGTTGCGAAGGCAGCTGCATTTCCCAGGTCGGGACACCTCTGTCTTTCTTAGAGCCTGGTGGTGCACCCTTCCATGGCAGAGCCACCTGGAGAGCTACGGTCCACACGCTGGAGCTGAGCTCACCCCCTGAACAGTGTTGCAGGATATGATGGAGCATTCCCAGAACAGCACCATGCAGGAATGTCGAGAGCTGCGTCCTTCCTTTATTGTGTGCTTCATCTGAAAGCCAAGAAGAGAAGACAGCATTAAACAAAGACCCTGTCCCCCTGCACCCTGCCAGACCCCAGATCTCAGTTCCTCAGTATTGGCCCACAGACCCCCCTGCTGCCCTCTCAAAAGCCCCATGGGCCACACTCATCTTCCCACAAGACCTCCCTGTGCCACAAAGGGATGTCAGTCAGCTCCAGTTCCCTTCACCAAGCCTTTGCCCAGAGCGAGTCCTCAGCTTCCCAGCCCCACATGCCACGCACTGAAGCTACTGGCACGCCACTGCCCACAGGGCTCTGCATGCAGCTGGTGCTGGCAGCGGGGCAGGACGGAGCAAAGGCCAGTCCCCTCTGGGATAAAGCCCCATTCACAGCTCCTGCTTCACATGCTCCCTCATCAGCATCAGCCTCTTGTCACCAACTGGCTCTGCTGCCCAGAATGACAGCAGAGGCTGGGGGGGTCCAGCCTGAGGCTTAACCCTTCCAGTTCAGTTGCTCAGCCCTGTCCCTGCCTCACTAGCAATCCCACCTCACTGCAGAAATGGTATGGTTATACCTCTTGCCATCTCAGCGCTTCCATGGAAAGAGCCCCACAAGCAGCTGCGACCTGGCACTGAAATTCTGTTCTCTTCCCTGATCTTCCTTCTCCTAATAAGCCCTGCTCCCCCGGGCTCATCCCCTCTCCTGCACCCCGCCTCTCTTTCTGCCTCCCATTAATGCTTCTCTGGGGGCACAGCTTTCTACATTTGGAAACCACTTGCATTTCTCCCACACGTTGTCCTGCCCTGGCATGGGCACACAGCTGATACCTGAAGCAGGAAGTTAGTGGAGAATACAGTGTGAGCTCTCAGACAAGGGTCTGACCCTGAGCTGCCTCCTGCTCACCCCTCAGGAAGTGTGACATGCCATGGACCATCATGCAGGGACCGTTCAGAGCACAACAGAGACCGGATCCCCTGTACCAGAGCTGTCACCCTGAGTGAGAGGACAGCCCTGTGCCTGCCTGCCACAAATGGCTGACTTGGAGACCACTGCCCCGTGCCTACCACAACCCCTTTACACAGTGCAGGCACCCTGCGCTCATTACGGATCACTGGTGAGTACTTGGGACCTCCACGCGTGGCACAGACCGGAGATCTTTTCTCCCACAGCTCCCAGTGTCTCCAGACCCCTTTCTGAGACCACATCAGCAGGGATGAACTGCTTTGGGGTGGGGCACGGGGAGCACGGCGGCGGGATGCCTGAGCCTGACGCTACCTGACGGTGTCAGCCTGCCCCTCCCGACTCACTGCCCGCAGCAGTGCCGCAGCGTGAGCTCACCACGGCCACGGCCAGTGCCCGCTGCCGGCTGCTGCCACGTGTGCAGGAAGTCCCTGGCACTGCCAGCCTGCAGGCCTGGGCCCGGTTGTGCTGCCGTTCCCCTGCATGGCAGCTCGTCAGGGACGGGCTGGGGCCACGGGGCCACGGGCTGTCTCATCTGGAGGCTGTGCTGGCTGAGCGTGCTGCTCTGTGCCTGCTGGGGAACAGTGGTCACTTTCAAAGAGGGCTGAGGGGACACTGAGCTCCGCAGCACTTCCCCAGAGTGCAGCTCAGCCCTGTGTGGAGCGCAACTTCCTCTTGCCTTTCCTTCTCCAGGCTCAGGGCCGCCTTATCTCATCCTCACCAGAGGGTGGGTGAGTTGGGTAGATAGCAGGTCGGTAGATCAGATCAAGATTTTGGACTAAGGGAACAGTAAGGTTGAAGAAGTGCAAAGTCTGTGGCCTTCTGCTGCGTGGCTGAAGTGGTGCACACAATGGGGCTGTGAGGCAAGCAGTATGCAGAGCCCACGCAGCAGCAGAAACCACAGTGAGGGAAAATGCCACCAAAAATCAAGCTACAGAACTGTATTCTCATGTTGCTCTTTAGAATTTAACCATTTTGTTTTTTGTTTGCTCAGAATACGGTCAGGCAGCAAGATAGACCTGATAGAGCACCTGACCGCAGAACAAAATATGTTGTTTATTTTTCCTGTTTCATTAATCTATATCAAAAGAGTGGTTTGGAGAAGCGAGGTGTGCCTCCATGTTTCCTTGCATCTGACTGAGCACCTTCTGGGAATATAACCTTTTGCTCTATAATCATTCACAATTGTTTGGGCTTCTCAAAACTATGAGGGTTTGTGTCCTCAATAATGTTGTTTTTACACTCAGAATTGTAGAACAATGTATGTGAGATGAGACCTTGTGAACTGCCTGTTTAAAGCAGAGGTAACCTCAAAGCCAGACCAGATCTGGGGCAGGGATCAGTCTAGATCTCACAGTGACTTTGCTGACGTGTTTCTTCGCATGCAAGGAAAAAAGGAGAGGACCAGCACAAATGCACACTGCATTCAGATTGAAAGCCACATTCCAGAAAAAAGAAAAAAAAAAAAACAAAAACCTGGCAGACTATGTCATTGCCCACTGCCCTCTGGCAGATGGAGAAAGAACAGGAAAACACTGGGAACTCAGGAAAAAAAACAAATGGTTAGAAAATGTGAGCATTTTTCCTTTTATTTTTTTCTACTCTGGCAATGTTCAAGTGGAACTGAGCTGTCATCAACAGGTTTCTGACCACTCCTGGCTGCAGTTGTGAGACACACGCCTTCCCAACCACAGGGAACAGTATGAGCGCTTATTTATTTGCTTATAGACCTTACATTTCTGACTGATATCTGGCAGATGATCACAGACTGTAAATTAACACGTTCGTTTCAGAGTCACACGCAGCTCAGCTGTTGAAATATTTCTGACTTCTCCCCCAGAGCCCAGCGTACCTCATGAAACATTGCTCACCCACAGCATTCAAGGAAGCTGGTGGTGGGATTGGCTCCTGCCGTGCTCCCAGCTTTGGGAAGGGTTTGCTATAACTGTGCAGACAACATGAGCATCACAGAGATGGGAGGAAATCTGGCAAGCTTCTCTATAAAACGAACAGTAACACACAACGATTCACATTAGTGATGTAGATGAGAGGCAACAGAGCCTTACATCTCAAGCAGTCACAAACCACCTCCTTCCCCCGTTTCTCCTGTCCATCATGTTTTTTTAATTTTTGGCAGCTCTGGCTGTAACAACTGTTTGGGATTCACTGCTCTGTGTCTCACGTTACCCCTCACCCTGCCCCACGGAAACCAGATGCATACATATTCTCATGCAATTTTTCCCATTCCCTGTCTCCAAGAGAAAGAAACTCGTGTGTTGTTTTATGTCCAAGTTACAGCCAACACAACAAGCTGAAACTCTGAATGCTGTGGAGCTCAATACCCTGTCTGAGCCCTCAGGATGAGGGACACCAGACTGTGCTTTCCCAGAAGCAAGCATCCCACCCACCATCATTGGGGAAGCTTTGGGGAGGCCAGGGGTGATGGCAGACCAGCCCTTTCTTTCTCCAAGTCTAAGGACTCCGGAGATGAGGGTGGTGGAGAGCCTGTGATAACAGAAATTGAGTTAGCTTTGTGGTGTTCTGTTATAAAGATTTGTGCTCCCCTTCCTCTCCATGTAGGTAACAGAACTTGGCATTCCAACCCCACAGAGCTGTCCCAATGCCCCTTTGCCAGGGGAGGTCTGGGAGACCTCAGTGGGCAAGGAGCTCTGTGCTTGAGTGCCGAGAGGAGAGGTGTTGTGGGGGCAGAAAGCTAAACTGTTTGGAAGCACTTGGAAAGCAGCCCCCAAACCCGCTGGCAGACACTGCTGAAGTATGACCCTTCCCATACAGCGCTCCAGAACAAAGGGCCCTTCTTAGTAAGCCAGGCTCACTCACCTGCAGCTGACACGTTTCCCACTCCGCTCCTCTTCTGCCTGGCAGCACTGGTGTTTCCAAGCTTTCCTTCCACTGGATCAAGCTAACAAAGGGACCTCAAGGGGAAAATCCTTTCGCTTCCTCTGGTACCTGCCAAGATACAGGTGCTCCCACCTGTCCCTTCCTGGTGTGGTGCAGGCGTCAGCACCGGTGACAGGCTGTGAGCCTTCACTCCTGGCCCAGCAGGTGCATTCCCCAGCAGGGAGGTGGCTCAGCAAACCTGCTGCTGGCCTGGCCAGGCTCCAGAGGCACAGCTCCTTCCTCCCGCCTCCCCGAGCACCATCCCTCTGTCCCCAGCTCCTGCGGTGGCTCATTTCCTCCCAGCTGTGAGCAAAGGGATGGGGAGAAGCTCCAAGAGGCAAGTGAGGAAGACTGCAGCCATGCTGGTAGCAATAGGTTAGACATGACTTAGTAACTATTTGGTATCCTGTGGCCAAAAGATCTCCAGGGAGATGTAGAAAGAAGCAAATGGGGCTGAACAACGATCCTTGCCTGAATAGAGGAAAAGAAGCCTTGCTTATTGTCACTTGTTAGTTTTTTATCAGACCATGACAAAAGAAGTTTAGGATATGTTAATACAATGGATACCAATTAGTGTGACAGTTTCAGGATAAGTAAAATCGTGAACCTTACAGAAAGTCATCTATCTGATGGTTGGTGTCTTAAACTTAAAACAACAAATGGAATGTAGTGGATACCCCCTTGCAAGTGCTCTTGAACAATGACCTCATCTATACCCGGAAAAACTTGTCCTCTTGGTGAGCTAGTTATCAAACTTGTTGTCCAAGAAAAAACCTCGTTCAGCTTTCAGGATGGCCGTGCATTTTGTACAAAGGTGGCCTGTAACTTTATAAAAGCACGAGATGCTCATTTGCTCCTTTAGAGAGGTGACAGAGAGAAAGAGACAATACAGACCATGTGAGGATAAAAGTAGAAAGCACCGGGAAATATATGTACATATATATGTTTGTTTTCTTTTCTGAGGGAGCCTCTGATAAAACCCACATTGTGCTATGCCTAACTTTTAATATTCCCCCTTACAAATGATGATTTAGCACACCCTACCCACCACGATCAAGCTCCAAATCCTCTTGAACCTAGCTTGGCAGCTGTCTACCTAGGCTTCATCTAGAAAACTTTGTGTTGTCTTTAAAATGGCATCTTTCTAATGAGAGTGACACACAGTTGTACTTTTAAGCATATTTTTAATTAATCACAACTTAAAATTCATTCTTTGCCTGCATGTGCTTCCTTCTCCAATGAGGACAAGGTTCTTCTTTTCAGAAAGATTGATTCCATTTCTCTAAACCACATTTCTTAAAGCAGTGGCTTCTACCACTCAATTTATTCTGACAAAATGAGGGAAAATTATACCACATGGGAGTCAAGCAAATTAAAATGGGTGTGTTCTGAAAATTTAAGAGGCAACTGGTTTCTAAAATATTTGCTAATTACATTAATTACATCCTCTTTCTGTACAGGAAGTATCAAGATGATTATGGGGGCTGGGGGCGGTAGAAAGGGTGTTGAGCTAGCACATTAATAGACCAATTCCATCGTAACTTGTTCCTGTCAAACTTCCACTTCATGCACATTAAAGCTGCAAAATGAGAGAAGCAAGGCTAAAGATACTTTATTCCACATTCGAGGACAAAGCACAAAACTGAAGCATCCTGGGTCATGGGAACTCACGGAACCATCTGTTTTACCATAGTGGAAAAGAGTCTTGTGTCTCTAAAGGTTATGCGTTATCCAGCTTTGATACCATGATCTTCAGTGTAATATTTTCATTAGTATTTAGAAAGCACTTGTCACTTCTCTGCAGTTCAGGATAAAAAACAGAAACAACAACGTTCTGGCTGGTATAACACCATATAGTTCCCATGTTCATGAAGCAGCTACAAATTTCTGATGCATGTGCAATATTCCTCAGTGAGGCAAGTACCTATCAAACACTAAGAGCCAGAAATGGAAAACTTCCTTTTTTCCCTGATTATCTGAGAAAGGACTCCTTGTTTTTGTTTGTTTGTTTGTTTTTGATATGTAAATATTTTGAAAAGTGACATTTTAGGAGAATTTCACTGCAAACTTGAACTAAAGTGGTTGCAGATGTTGGGAAAAAGCAAAGATTCATTATCTAATGTATAGATGAGCTATGACATACATAAGATTTGGACTTTATTGCAGATTTTGGAATCTTGCTGAAATGACTGTCATGGAAAAACAGATCTCTTGAAATGAAGCAAAGCCTTGAGCAAGGCTGCAGCTTGGGAGTGCTTGACCACTAGCCAAGGATTTCTTTCACAAGGTAACTGACTTTCAGTCAGTGACTGGATACCTCCTTGGAATAGCAGTGACATCTGTCTCAAGTACAGGCAGCCCTTTGTATGGATATAGGCACTTCAGTACTGGAAAAATGAAGGACAATATTGGGTTTTGCAACACAATGACATCAAATTAAAATTCTAGCAGACAAGGTTGACAGAGTTGACTAGCAGTTCTGAACTAGGACTCATTATTTTTTCAAGAGAAGGGCGTGTACCAGCCCAAACACAAAGGCACAAAGATCAATCTTGCACTAGCACAAATGCATTACTTTTTTCTCTTGGATCCTTGACAGCAGAAAGACTTCAGAACACGTATTCTTCAGGGAGAGATAGGTTCTCATGGAAAGGGCAGATTACAGGAAAGGAGGAGGGATGAAATGTTGGTGCCTCGTGTCCTGAGCAGTGAGTGCTACAGGAATGCTTCTAGTGAAAGACTATATGATAATGGAAGTCTAAGCTAAACTGTTGTATTTCTGAGCTTGCCAGGAGAATATAATAACATAAGGTATCCTTGAACCAGGTCAGTGCTGATGTGTCTTGTGGCTTCTTCCCAGATTCAGCTTAGGAAGCATTCCATGTAACAGGGGCAGAACGTCAAGGCTTTGCTCCTTCTCTTGGATTTGGTCTCGTAGATGTTGGATTTCAAGCATCTGCATTTCTATGATTTTCTCATTTTCCTTTTGTGCATTCAACCTTAGCACAGCTGGACTTGACAGCATTTCACTGGAGGGAGCTAGAAGATAAAATCAGAGAGGACAGAGTAAAGGTCTAGCTCACAGTTCTTTGGAATAAACAAAGAAAGGCATCTTTCAGCACTGAAGGAGTACAGCTAAGCAGTAATATTTTGCATGTTCACCAGAAGTTACAGGTGCCATCAGTCAGACAAGCTGGAACAATACAAAGATAATAACAGAATTGTTCACTAAGGTCAAAGAGAGCTCCTGGAATGAACTCTGACAGTATGCAGACGCACACGAAGCATTACTCACCCGTGTCTTGAATTGCTTGCTTCTTCTTGGTTAATCTTAGTGCTGACTGAAGGTCATGTACCTGACTACGAGCCACTGTCAGTTCTTGTCTCAAGTCATTAATTTCCTTAATCAGACTCACATTTTCCTGCAAAACCAATATACTCTATGAGGAAAAGCACAGGTACTATCTGGCTCAGCAACATGTCCTTGGAAAGGAAACAGGGCAGTGTAAAATCAACAAGCAGAAGATACTATACTTGTGGAGCTAGAGCTATCAGTGCTTTACATATTTCAGATAAAACATGACAGAATTTTAATTACATAAGCTCAATAAGCTAATATTTGTTTTGCTTTTCTGACTGCAGCTGCATTCTGAGACATCATCTTCCTTGCTGTTCCACAGAGAAGCTTGAGTCCTGCTCTGGGATTGATCCAATTAATTCAGAATTAAGATGTAGAATTCCCATTTCTTCCTTCACTCTGCATTATTTTGCTTTTCACCTTTACACCACATATCTATTCACTTAAATTATCATTATCTCCTTGCAGATCTTCAAAGATCTTTCCATTAGTTCTGACTGACATCACTTTCCAAATCCCTTTCCACATTATTAAATACATAAAGCATATGGAAACTTGAGACACCTACTGCTAACATTTTGTTATGAGGAAAAGTTGGCCATGTATTTTTGTTCTTTTTTTAATCATTTCTTTGTTCTTTTTTTCAATCAGCTTTCAACCTATAAAAGTTCAATCCTCCAATTTTTTTTAACAGCCTACCACAAAGCATCTTGTTGAAGGTGTTGTAAAAGTACAAATTAATGTAATATGGTTTTATTTCACACACTATACTGACAACTTCAAAGTCTTCAGCAAAGGCAATATGGGCTAATACTAGTGAAAGATGATAAAATAGTTGCTTGATTCAGAAGCAGGAGAACCACTAATTAAATATTTATTTTCTAATTCAGCAAGAATGGAATTCTATGTTTTACTCTTACAAAGACAGTGAAATACACAGAGGCAGATTGTGGAATGTGTTAAGGTGTGAACTTGGGCAGGAACAGTTGTTCTTTCAAGGGGTTGCGTTGGACAATAAATGCAGCATGAGTTGCTGAGCTTATGCAGTCTGCCTTAATATTTTTAGATTCTTATTTGTTTAATTCAAGTTTAAAACACAGATGAAAAATAATTGCTATGTGTTTATCACAGAACTTGATGCTGCTATCAGTTAGGATGTTCCTTTTGACTTATTAGCAAAGTACATACTGTCCTGTATAAGGTAATGTGAGCTACTTAGAAATGGCTTGTTGGGTGCTAAAAAGGGTATTGGCTAATACTGATACTATTCTTCTGAAGAGGCATGATATCAAAACTTAGCTTTTCAGAAAAACATTGTTTCAGAAAAGGGATTGATCAAGTGCATGGAGGATGAGACCACCAGAAACAACTGCATATGATGCCTGGACACAATCACTGGCCTAGTAAGACCCGACAGTGCTGACTGCCAGAGACAGGGATGATGTGATGAAAAAGATGATCCTACAGATGCTTCAGTTCAAGCAGTGTTACTTCAAGGTTTTTCAGTATGTCTGTTCTTATGTATCCATGTGATCAAAGGAAATCATTACAAATACAGGGGGTTGTAGGGAAAACTATCAGATCAGCAGCAGGCAACTGTCAATTGGTAAGAACAATTAAAATTATTTTGGCAGTTCTAATCATCTGTTGCAGCAGTTATTAATGGAATGTACCTATGAACAGTCACTCAAAGAGGAATGCACAGCTCTGAAAATGTAAGCACAACTGAGGAATAATAGAAATACAGAGCTAGAAGGCCATCAAGATGTCATTTACTTGTTCAAAGCAAGCTCTATCAAAAGTTTGTCTAAACTAGTTTTTAAAGCCTCCTGTGATGGTCTGGAAGACCATGATAATTCCTCCTGGCTGTAAAGTCTCATTAATCTACTAGACTTCAGAGAACTGCTTTTTCTTTGAAGAAACCAGGCTGGTTAGAATCTTTGATACCTTCATCTTCCAGATGTTTTATTAATTTAGTTTTAATCATCATCTCACGTTAGGCTTACTGGTCCAAGACACTGAGTATTATCATTATAAGCACCATCTGTCACCCTATTCCAGCAAGAAAATTCTTAAGGTTCTTTTCTGAAGCCATCCTGTTTTGTGCCAAAAGGAAACATCAAATTCACAGGAATAAAAAAATATATATTAAAATAAGGCCAAGGAAGAAGACTGCTTCTGCACAGGCCTGAAGGGGCACTATGGATAAATAACAATTTAGAGATTATTTACATGAGGACTGAGGTCTAGAGATCCTGAGGAAGAGTAATAACTTAACAATGAAGAATAGTGAGGGGAAAAGGAAATGCTGACTGAGCAGAAGGAGACTATGGTAAGAAGAGACTGAAAGTGCTGTCCTCCCAGGATGTTTGCTGTGGGGCTCCATATCCTTTCATTTTCAGATGAAAACAAACTGGATCTTTGGCCTCAGCTGTCATGAGTTTATCTTGCATTGTGAGGAACAAGGATTCTGAGCAAGAGATCTTGATATGAATAGGCATAATAATTGCACGTTTCTGAGCTTCCTTGGAAAATCTGGATGAGAACAACAGAAAGTCCTTCTGAATTCAGAGCAGCAAGAATGGACCTATGAGACCAAATAAAGTCAGTATTTTTTCTTTCTCCAAAATTACTTTCTAAACAGTGCAACATAGTAAGTGCAGCTTGGTTCTAACGTGCAAATTGATGATGACAGCAATAATAAACACTGTTTGAAGTAAAGTAAGTCCATTAATTATCTCAAAAAATCCAAGTGGCAGAGATGCCTTGTGTAGCAGAAATACTAAGTCACAGCCTGAAACAGTGTTGGAGCACCTGGTGGGAAGGCAGGACCAACCCAAGGGGAGCTCAGGTGCATGCAGTGCACCTGAGTGACTGGAAGGGGTGGAGCCACGGTCCACTCCTTCTCACACCTCATTTAAGGGCTGGCAGTGGAGGTAGGGGTATCTTGTTGGAGATCCCTAACTGTTGGAGGCCTTATGAGGGTAAGAAAGCAATGTTTCTTCCTTTGTTTCTGTGTCTATGGCTGCTGTATCTGCACTTGTTTTCATTTGCTGCAGCCTAGGATTGTGCCACCCTGCTACTATCACTGTACTTTCCATTGCATTACACCTTATCTCCTTGGGAAATGGCAGACAAACAGGACTATCCACAAAACAGCAGCAAATTCTGGCAGGGATCTTGTTCTTTCTGCTCAGCAAGTTGTAGAGTATTAGTAGCTCAGTGAATATTATCCTTGAATAGAAGCACTTGAAAGCCCTAGTAGTTCCTGGCAAGGAAGCAAATCACAACTGTTTCAGAGTTCTGAAAATTTATAGCAGTGCAGTGACTGAGGTCTATTTTGTGCACCTTCTCCTGTATAACAACAGGAAAGGCTTGTTACCTGCATGATGCGTCTGTAAGCAGCTTGGTGGATTTCTTGATCCTTCACCACCTTCTTTTTTAGAGCTGCCAAATTTCTTTCAAGGTATTCTCTTTGTCTCATGTACTCCTGCTGCAAATCTGTGTCTACCTCTTCCATCTCCACCTGAGAGGGCACAATGTTTTGCCTCAGTAAACATACTATCATCAAAATTCATCCACAAGAAGGAGGCAAAGGCTCTAACTCACCATTTCCAATTGTTGCACATACTTGGTGTAGAGCTCATGGATCCCAGCCTTCAGTTTCTTATAGTCCTGAATGAAGCCCACACAATTATGAAGATCCATTTTAAATCGTTTGATGAGAGCTTCCATATTTTGCTTCTGTAATAGTAATATAGATGTGTTCCTACTTGGCTCACAGTAGGCTCTGACACATACAATTTTCTAGAAAATCTTGCAGAAGAAGTGAAAGTTAAGATATACGTGCATTTAGTTGTTTAAAAACACTTTACTGAAAACACCTGCAGTTAGGTATCTGCCTGATTGTGCTGTTAAGCCTGAGAGAATGTGTTGATTGAACTTGTGTATAAGTAGCTGATCTTTTTTTAACATCAACTTGCTAATTTGGTTGCTGACTTAGAAGTTTTCTGCTTTTGTCCCTGATTTGCAGACTCTCCTGTTCCCCGGTCCATTTACACAGCTCCCCCAAAGGACCTCTTTGCTCTTAATGCTTCTGCAGTGTTCCACCCTCCACAAACGTCATTATTCAGGACTGTGGGCTGTTGGAACAGTGGCTGTACCCTGTACCTTCTGCCTCTCTTTGTGCATCTCATTATTGGTTGCTTTGAGTTTCTGCTGCGATTGCGTGATATTTAGTTTCAACTGTATGTTCTCCTTGTGGAATTGTTTCAGTTCCCTCTCCATCTGAAAGGAAGCAGAGGGAGGACATCAAAACTAAGTGGAAACGTGAAAAAACAACGCATAACAGAAAAATCAGACTGGAAAAACAGACTTGAGGGAGTAGACCCCCTTCAGGTTGAATTGCATACGGCACAAAAACAAGTCAATTTTGGAACAACACTGCCCTCTGCCAGAATATAGAGAAAACAGGAGGAAAAAAAATACACAGCCTCCTTTCAAATTATGGGTATAAGTGATGTGTGAGAAGCCTCTTGATTTCCTTGAGTTGGACTAGGGCTGTACTCTCCCATGTGAATAAAAATGGGTTAGGTGGAAATTAATAATAAATACTGGAAAGAGTGAGTGCAACAATAAAAAACTATCCAATAATGAAAAGAAACAAATGCATGAAAAATTGTGATTATGTAGAAAAATGGTCACAGAAAGCACCAAGGGTGTTACAGCATTTACTGACATGAGAAGAAGGGATAAAGCTTTCATCGTGCTAGTCTGACATGCATATAAGATGTTCACTGGCTTACTTTTATTTAAAAGGCTTTCTTTCTGAATAAATAGACCTACAAAATCAAACAGGTCAGTAATTAGCAATGGATAGGTCACAGTAAGATTACATCACAAGATGTTTCAGTGATTTTGCTGCAAGCTAATTATGAACACAAAGGGAAGGTTCCATGGATTAGCTGATGACCCAAATTCCTAAATTTGCTGTTGTTTGCATAAATCTGCAACTTTCTGAGAGGAGTTCTCTCTCTTCTTCTAGATCAGTAAAGGCAGTGTCTTACAGACTTTACAAGGTATGTACAGAGGAACCACATAAGGAGATTTATTTTTAAGCAAAAATCATATTACTCAGTCTCAAATAAAACACTGAAATGGGAACTTAATTGTATTGGTTGCTGTCACTACATGATACAAAATTAAATACCTATTGTGCTGAAGTATCCTTGTTAGCTGTAAAACTATTGAATCAGTGTTGTGTGTCTTAGAAAGAAGTCAAGGAACAGAGGAACCTCCATGAGACTGACCTGGTCATCTTCATATTCAGCTGGAGGGTTTAGTAGCAGAGACCTAGAGTGTTACTCACCTCATGGATCTGCTCCTTCATTATTTTGCTGTCATTTTCACGTGATTCTATTTGCTTTCTAAACTGCTCTATTCTGTGATCCAGTACAAGCTTGAACTTTTCCAGTTCCTGGTTTTTCATTTTTAGGTCATATATGTGCTTCTCCTGGGGGGAAATATATATAGAAGCTTGAATCAGACCCAGCACTCTCGGGATCCTTAAAATGAGGTATGAATATGGCATAGGCAAAAACAGCAGTCACACGTCTAGTGGAACTCTAGACTTTAGTTACAAATCTCACACATACTGGGTGGGAAGCAAGGGAGAAAGTAATGCAGAGATAACACATAATCCTACAAAGCTAGGAATGGGGGATGAGAAACTCAACATCCTATACTGAGTTCCTGAAGGAGAGCTTAAAACACTGAGGTCCCAAACTAAACACTTGACAAATTCTTGAAGTTAAAACTGAGTTTCTGGCATGTGATGTTAACACAGCACAATACTACTAAAATAATTACTTTTATTAAGGGAGGGAGACTATGATCTCAGCCAATTGTCCAATTTCACCTTTTCCTGGATAGTGTTAGTTCTCTTCTCAATCTGTGTATTCAGTGTTGTGATGTCCTTCTCCAGTGACTTAATTATGCCTTGCAAATTCTGCTGTTCCAGTTTAATTTCCTCAATATTACTGTTTCGTTCTTTGAGCTCCTTCTGTAGGCTGCTCAACTAGATAGCAAAACAAGTAAGAACTTCACAAGTTGTGCATCACTTAACCATCAAACTCTAAGATAGCTTGTAGGCACTGCAGGATAAAGGATATCAAATTAATAGATTAAATATTTTTGATATCACTTCATGAAGGGCGTTTAATGTTCTGGATCCTCTAGAAAAAAGTAAACAACTCAAGGATGGACTTTTTTTTGCTGAGAAAACAGTGAGATGGGCTTTCAGAAATCATGGAGGCACATTTCACTGAAAAATGAAGAGTTACAAACCATGTGCAGGGAAAACAATCTTAGCAGACAGACTTTAGAAGCAAGGAGATGAGGAGAGCAGACAGAAAGAGTCTCATATAAAAGAGAAGCACAAAGATATCAAATTTCCTATTGATTAGGAGAAAGCAGTTGCAAATTAATTAGCTTGATCAAAATTGAACTCTGAAATCTTTGAGAAAACTCCATAATATTGATCCCTAATAGTCTGAATATTGAAAGCAATGGAAAAAATTAGTTGTCCTGCAGTGAGGAACTGGCATTCAGAAACAAAGTGTGTGGATATTATGCCCAAGTATCGGCTTCAAATAACACTTGATTCACGTATATGTATTTACAGAATAAGTTAATAGGCCTTGACATGTCATTAAACACATTCAATCCTTGGCAACAGGTCTCCATGTGCAGACACAATCCTATCACAGGATAAGGGATACCCTTTTATTCATGACTCCTATTTCTCCTTTCAGTTGCAGATTTGATTCCTTTTCTTCTACAAGCCGTCTCTCATATTTAACTTTGATTTCCTGGATTTCTTGGTCTTCATCTTCTTCAATCTGTTTCTTAATTTCTTCATGTGCTTTAAGTTGCTGCCTCATATCCTCCTCTGCCTGCAGTTAGGAGAAGTAAACATTAGAGAAGACAACAACAGATGACCAATAAAGAGGAGGAGAATTATTTATCTGCAACTGCATTTCTCATGGGAGGGCCTATATTTAGTGGACCCTCCAGCTTCAATTGCAGCAATAGCATTTGAGGTAACAACTTCTTAGGGGATTAAAGTAACTTCAAAAAGTGACTTAAGACAAACACACAAAAAAAAAATCTTAAGACTTAGATGCTTAAAGTTGAGATGACTACAAAATAAATTTAAAAATATTTATCTGAAAACCTAGCCTAAATTAGCAAACTTATCATCCTTGTGAATGCAAATCTGAGCATCATTTGAGAAGACCTTTCTAAATGGCTGTTTCTGGTCCACTAAGGACAAAAAACACTCAGTTTTGTATCAGTCTCTGCATTATTTTCATCTCATATTCTTTCCTTAGATCTTTCCAAGTTGGTGTTGCAACATAGAGGTGCAAACAGTAGCACTGATGGAATTTACTGACATTAGTTATACTGTTATCAGTTATCTGGCTGAGACTTTGACCTTCAGGTGGAGGAGTTTCATTGAAGTACTCAGGGTGTTCCTGTTTCCTTCTCAAATTATGCAGGCAGGAACCTCAGGGACTTGGTGACATTGGTGATTTCGGTGGACAGGAGCCAGTTTAGAAATGTTATCTCTTTACTAGAACAAGGTGATGTAACCTTGTCATGGTTTTATGATTTTTGGTACTGGTATTCCACATCATAACATCATGCAGTGCATTTAGAGTTAAAGAGTTAATGCTCCAGCTCCATGGATCATCGATAGTTCCAGGTATACCTGTCTCAGAAGAGAAGAAGAACTACATTCCCCAGAGGACTTTGCGATGCTTTGCGTTCTTACGTATTTACGCTCAGAGGGGGAGATAAAAACTGTCTGCGGTCACAGGACACTCTCTTTCCTTTGGGATGGACTCAGCAGTGGGTGCTCGCTGCCGTCTCGCCTTCAGCGTTAGCGTAAGGCCTTCGGTTTATCGGACACTCTCTCTTGCTCATTTTATTTGATTTATTAGCTTTAATTCCAATTATATTGTATTATATTGTGTTATTTTGCTTTCCAATATCTATTTAGTAAATTAGCTTTCCTCCTCAGATCGTTGCTGCTATTTTGTTTCTAGGCCCAT
>VXAB01004669.1:428715-440103 GCA_013399175.1 Odontophorus gujanensis | reverse complement strand
TTTAGGCTCCATGATCATACAAAATTCTACATCAGAAAACTGTCTCTTGGGTTTCCTGCTCTTCCTTTTATCAGTTCGTTAACAATGCCTGTTCTAAAACTGCCATTCACCTTTCTCAGTTGTGCCTCTGACTGCAACAGAAAAAATGTTTTGGCTTGAATAAGTGCAAAATGCACACCAAAATCTCCTATTCTGCCACTATGAAAAATGGACAACAGTCAATCTAGGCTTTCCCCTGAGAATGAGAGCCATGACATGAATGTATGAGCACAGCTGCTACAGAGTGGATTTGAGGTTTGGTACTAAATTTTTGTATTTGTTTTATCTTAATTAAGAACCTGGGATCCAGGTATTTCCATGCTGTATGCTCTGTACAATGATTAGCCTGGTTGTTGAACAGTATGGCACCACAAGTCTTGTGCAGTGAGCTATAACTGAGGAAATTACTAATCTCAGTAACAGAACACCTAAGATAAAATGTTCATGTGCACATTCTTCTGTTCACACGTGCAGTGTGGTCTAGACAAACTTTTGGTCTGCTCTACCTGTATAACACACGTGCCTTTTTTCCTTTTACCTTGCTCTCTAATAATCCCTCTCCTTCATATTACTTGCAGTGTCCACATTCTGTATTCTCGCCTATGGTGATGAACACATACACAACATAATCTAATGCACTTCCTCCAGACTCTAGTTACAAATACTTATTATAGCCTAACCTAGGTCTCGCATCTCCTTGGCATGTTTATTCATCAGCTCAGATAGTTGAAACTGGTGTTGCAGTTCCTGCTTATCTTTTTCTGCCTGTAAAATCTGGGGAAAAAAACAGAAACAACAGAAGTTTGAAAATAAGCAAAGCAGTGTCTAAATCCTTTGTATTTTTGCCAAGGCTGGGGAACAGATACACAACAGAATGAGGATTGAAATCTCTCACCGAAAAAGCATGCCATGTATTATTAAGCTGAGTTGTCCCAGGGAGTCACTATGAGAAATTACAGCACTAAGAAAAGGTAAAGAAAAGTTCCAAATGGAGTTCACCGTATAATTCTAATTTAACAAGAAAAGTTTGTGAGCCACAAAAACCTCCACATGTTTGTGTGTGCCTGCTTGAGGAGAATACATTGTTCTGCAAACTGTTGTCCAGATCAAAATTCAAGCTGCTCATTTGGAGCAACTTTGAAGTCCTAAAACACTGATGTTTGCATGGAATGACAAAACTAGGTGAAAGCAAGGTTTGAATGCTGTTTATTTGGCATGTTCTACTACCACTGCAACTTGCTTAATTTTCTAAAAAGGCACGAAGAACTTGAAAAAAGAGTGAGAAAATGCTCAGAAAATTTGGAGGGGACCACCACAGGTATATTTTTCTTGTTACTTTCTTCTTATAAGAACTATATGGCTTTTGCATACACAGGAATACTCCATTTGCCTACTGGACACAATAATTAGAGAAGCTAGTCCCAAACATGCTGAAATTGTCATTTTGTTCCATCTTAATACCTACTGGTTGTCGTATAGGAAGTGCAACTTGCTTGATTAGAACTTTTATTTGCTTTCAGAAGCATTTGCTTGCAAGCCTATAATCAACCAGCCCAAAGAGGTTTCAGTGTAGCTGAGATGACAACAATTCTGAAAAGATCTGAGGAACTGCAGAAGAAAACTGGCACAGGTAAAATGCAGTTAAAGGAATGAATATATAAGATGTGACCAGGTGAGGAAGCATAGAGAGGTTAAAACTCTGTTTATTTAAATGCAAAAGAACAACAAGAAAAGCCTGAGAGCCTAAGAAACAACTTGGAGGAAACTTCAAAGTAAGTAAACTTCACAAAAAAATCAAGAGCAGAAACTCATCAGAACATTTGCAGAGCCAAAAGACAAGAAAGTTATAACAGGAGCACTTGAAAATGACCATAGAATAATAAAACTAGTAAGTACCTTGCCAAGTTTTCTCTCTGGAATCCTTCTTTATGTGCAGTCAGATACTTTCTGAAGGGACTACATACAGCTTAACAAAATAAGTGCTAACAAATAGCACTTATAGGAGAATATTATAGGAGAATATTTACTGTGAAACTTGAAAAGAACATAAGGATGACAGAATTGAATCATGGTGTATTTGGTGTGTAATCTCTCACCTCAAGCCATTTGACTGACACTGAAATTGCTATTGCATCACCTGCATTCTAATAATCCTGAATGGGGTCCTGAAATACAGCAATTATAGATCTACCATGTGGTATGTGCATTTGATAGAATAGAATTAGTAGACACATACAAGTAAGACACAGGGAGAAATTATTATGGCTTTTGCTTTTCAGGGAAGCCTTCCCTCATGACAGCAGAGAAACCAATAAGAGGATACAGTTTAATTCTGTTTTAAGAAAACAAAACATACAAGACTCATCACTGAGTGTTCTCGAAAGTGCTAAGCAACCAAAGCATAAAGAAGGAGGCAGGAAAATGAACAACTGTAGAAGGGGCAAGTTCCATGTGATGGAGCTTTTTAAGGCACAGTCCTGCTTCTACCCATGGGTGATAGATGGGTGATAGATCTTACTGAGCCTTGGTCTCAGGCAAAAGTTATTGCTGAAAATGCTGATGTTGTTTTCTCCTAGATAGCCTATTGCTTCCTGTCAGTACTTATAAGATAGTTCCTGACAAATATTAGGAACATCTTTGTTGGAAAGGAATGTTGCATTCTTCAGCTGCCTTGTGGTATTCATACATATATAATGCAAGCTTGAATTAAACTCAAAAGAGAAAGACTGAGTATTTGGTACTGCAGTATGAATCATACCTGGTGTTTGTTTTTAAGGGAGTCTATTTCCTGAGTGAAAGTCTCTTCTAATTCCTTTATTTTTTCATAACAGCTCATGTCCTTGAGACGTAACTGGTAGTCGTTTTCTGTCTGTAGCTCCTTGACACGAATCTGCAGCTCTAGCATTGCTCGACTCTATTAGGACATGGATGAGAAGATAGTTCTAACAGAGAGATTATTTACCATTAGCAACAGTTTGTTAAGGTTCCTTTATCTACTTCTGAAAGATGGGCTTTGCAGAGAGTTTTCACCAAGACAGGCTAATAAGTTCCAGAAACAAGTTTCTTTACTATTATATGAGATGGTTTACAAAAACGCAGCTGACCCCTCCACCACATTAAAACTGCCTACAAGTGTCTGGGGAAAGTCTTAAAGAAAAGACAGAATTCTTTTTTACGCTTGCTGCTCATACAGTGCTGTTAACACTCATATACTTGCTGTAACCCTTTCTTATGAAGAAAGCCATGCAAGTTCTCTTAGACAAAGGGCCACACAGGAGCACTTAGTCACAAACTTGCAAATGTAAATCACAAACTGCAAACTAGGAATCTTATGGTTTGTATGCACAGGTTGATCCTCTTACCTTCTCTTCTATATCAGATTTCAAGATCAGCACCTCCTTAGCATATTCAAATTCCTTTTCCCTTTTCAGTACCCCTTCTTTCTTATTATATAGCTTCCAGAAGAATATAGAGCCATCCTCTGAGGCAGTCAGCAAAAACAGGTCATCATTTGTTACAGATATCTTAGAAGGAAGAGACAGTGGAACGATTATAATAGAGAGAAGGTAGATATATTGATATATCATATTTTATATATAATATCATATTACATATATAAGATATTTTTTTATATCATATTTTGCTTCACACCCACTTATTCTGTCATTTCCACCACAGTCTATAGTGGAAGTATTAACATAACCCAACATCCTCTACTCCTGTTCCACCCAGGTCCAGAAAACTTACCTTTTTTAATCCCAAACCTGCTTATCCAGAAATGCCTATTTCTTGAGACTTCTGTCAATGCTCTAATCTTCACTCTCCACAAGCACGCTCAGCTTTAATTATAACATATTATGGAAGGGGAAGGAGAATTGGTGCTAAATGAGATGCGTACAACTGACATGGCAAAAAAGTATTCCTTGTTACCTTTGTAACAGCACCTGCGTGGGCTTGATACTCATTGAATTCCCCGCTCAAAGGCAATGGGTACTTCATAGCTCGTACTGTCCCCAGGGATGTACCAACAAATACCATGTCACCGGAATGAGAAACAGCTACTGCAGTGTAGACAACATCAAAAGCAGGCACTTCATGCTGGATCTAAAAAAAACAAACCACAAAATAAACCACCACATTGCATTAAGTTCTCCAAAGCTAGTTAATTACTTACTGAATGAGCAATTATCATATTGCTGCCTGCAGCAAATAAACCAGTTACAAGAATCCATGTGTCTGTAGGGGTAAAGCCATTAATGATAGTATTGAACTTTATACATGTGCAGACTTAAAATTTTAACCCAAGTTCCACAAGTCAATCTCTTCTGAATAATGAAATGCTTATTACATACAATTTAGCATTGCTCTGGACAGAAAATATATATATGTAACCTACAGGGGTATGTCTAATATTGGAACTAATACTTCAGAATAAGATTTGATACAATATTGCAAAGTCAGTTTGTTTGCTGGATTAGAAGACTTGGAGGTAAATCAAAGTAAAATTAGATGTAAAACTACAACAAAGTCTCAAGTTTAGTGGTAAAGGATATAAAAACACTAGAAAACTGTCTGTAAATCAAAACTGGATTCAGTGTATGACAAGAAAACCATTAGCACCCTCCCTAAAGAACTTAGCAAAATCCCACAGCATATGTTAGCTCACCGAAGACTTGGAAATTTCTTTGAGAGTTTGATCAGATCCAACAGCAAAGATGATTTTGGAATTGGAATACAGGGCAATACTGCTGTAGACGCAGGATGTGAGCACGCACTCCATCTCCCTTTTACCTGTTGATAAGTTCCACCCATACACAGCACCATGTGTGTCACAGGAGAAACATTTTGAATCATCTGCACTCCATTTAACTGCACATATCTGGCAAACACAAAACATATGAGGGAGACAACATCCAAGTTATTTTAATGGTAAATCCATGACAACTTTGGAATCACATTTCTAGGCTTTACTTAAAATAACCTAGATGTTTTTCAGCTAACTGAATTTCAGCATTGAAAAAAAAAAAATCAATACAAATTACCTTATGATCACACTGACAAAAAAGCTTATTTCTAAAATAAGCAGTTCATTTTATTTTCATACTTTATTATTGGAACATTTTTTCCTAGTTCAGCTATCTGCAAATCATTCTTCTTCAACATAAGGACAGACTCTTCAGATGTATGTAGTGCACACATACGCTAAGTAGTAAAGCTGACTTTTGTATCTGCTGTTCTAATTTTTGGGCCCATTTCTGTTCAAAGATTGTACTTTACCTTTTCTAAATGCATCTTAAGAACTAGTTCATACGTTAATGAATTGTAGTGTATAGGATTTGTTTACTAACCTTCCCACTATGTCCTTTTAAATTATTAGTATTCTCAAAGGTGGTACAGGAATACATTTGAATCACATTTCCATTAACTGCAGCAAAAAGATGTCCTCCATTACTGAACGAGCACTACAAAAAGAAAATATCCACACATTAGTGTAGATGCAGTGGATATAAAAAGTCATACAATTCATTCCAATGTTATCATCTAATGTCTGAATGCTATACGAGAAGAGAGCTGTGTGACATAATCAGCCTCTTACCACTTTCATAACTGGTGTTTTCCCCTAAAAATTCAGTCCTCTGGTATTTCTGACCAAAATCCTTCAACGGTTCCCATACCCACAGTTACACATCAGTCCAGGCTCATTTTCCAATACTCAGAAATAAGTTCTCTCTGCTTTTACATCCTAAATCCTACTAGGATCTATCAGGCAGGATGCTATCTTCTGTCATGATTTTCCCCACTCTGCTCCCTGTAAGTCTCCAGTCTCATTCTTGCATCATTCCTTACCTCTCCACACTTTCTTACAGGGAAATCCTTGAAAACATGCATGTCCTCATACAGCAGACTTATAAATCGTAGTTTGTCAGAAAACCCAACCAAACAGAAAAGGCCAGTGGGGTGAAGTGCTACTGTGTATGCTTCCTCCCAAAACTCCTTATACAGCTCCAAAGTGCTGAAAGAGAAAACCATTGTGCAGTATGGAACAGTACAAACTCCCTACGAATGTTCCTGGAGATTCTTTTTCCAAAACACGTTACAGATTTACCACAAACGTTGCTAATAGAGAAGACTTTGGACTCTATTGGCACTACATTTTAAAGACACTGCATATTCATACTGCCCAAAGCATATCAGTAAGACCATTTGTATCCCACACCATGCAAGACTTTTACCAGAGTAACACTGCTATTCACATGAAATTGATGCTGCTGACAGCTAAACACAATATATATTAAAAAAAAAGCAAGAGGTAATAACAAACAAAAACAACTCTTTACTTTGTTTTGTAATTCCAGACACGAACAGATTTGTCCAGGGAACAAGTAGCAACAATGGGTCTCCGAATACAGATGTCCAGACCCATGATCGAAGCAGAATGTAATGGAAAATGTAGATATTCAAAATGACTTGATTCTTCCTGAAAAAAAAAAAGATAACATTAAAAAAAACCCCACACAAATATTTCCCTGTGGGCAGAAAATCAGGTAAGAATTTATCATAGCTTTTTGTGTACAGTAATCAAATAGGTTTGAGGGAACCACTTACTGCTCCTGCCTGAACACCGTCCCTGAAATGTAACAGTGTTAGAATCATTTTAACTTTATAATCAGGAAAAGTGATGCAGGGAATATGTGAGCACCACAGTTCTCATACACCAGGGAAAGAACATAACTGGAGCTATCTAAATAAACACAAGTTAGATAAAGAAATGAAACTGGACCTGAAAGGACTCGGTTAAGACCTCATGGTCTGAATGTTATTTAAAAATAACTGCATATTGAATGATAAGCAAATTAATCAGGATGTTTAACTATTCCATGCTGGATATCAAGCACTGATACAATTTTAGAATGCATGCAGAAAAAGATTCCATAACTGCAAAACCCTTTCCTATAAATATCTTTTTGGTATTACTTTATGCAGGTTAGTATTTAACTTCATTTAATTTCATTACACATTCATTTCCTGCCTTTGTATTATTTAATTCCTTCTAAGCAAGAATGCTTTTTATTATTTTTGTCCTTCACAAAAGGGTTTCACTTCTAACTAGAACTTCAGAAACTATTATTTTAGAATCAGGCAAGCTTCCCAAGGCTGCTTCAGCTTTACTGTTACATTAAAGTTTCTGCATCTTACAGTATAGCACAAACTATCACAATAACACTAAAAATCCTTACTTAAGTGGTCTGATAGTGACACGCATCCTTAAATGGTCTTAGCAGTATCCCTTATCACTCTACTGACTATTATCTGGTGTGCATATAGAGGGGTACAGAGAGAGATGCTTCCACAAAAGGCTACTGAAATTCAGAAATACCACCCTCAGAAGCACACAGAGCACTTCATACGTGTGTTTTAAGGGTCCAAATCCTAGCTAATAGATTTCATGAGAACACAACACAGAAAGTGACACTGAATGGTCTGTGCCATTACAATACACCCCCTACTGGAAAAGTTGTTTGTGGAATGTGTAAAGATTGCACTCACCTTCAAAAAATCTGTGGAGGGCATAGTAAACATGTAAAGCTGGTTTTTAGTTGTGCTAACAACCATTGCTTCTTCAGAGGGGCTGAAGCATATACATATAATGTCTTGTCTCCCTGACGGCTTTGGCACAGTGGTGAACAGGTCCTGAGGAAGCTGCACAAGAGATGCATCCAATGGGGTATTCCAGGTCTCCATATTCTAGCAGTAGGCACTCTTGCACTCACACACACACACACACTTTTGCTGAAATATCACCCTAATAAGCATATATGCAATATCAGTAAGAAAACTTGCATGGCAAACAGCAGAAAAGTACTGACAGACAGGGAATAGCATTCAAGATAGCCTACCTGTACCTTTAACATCTGAGCATTAGAGGACATTTCAGCAGTAATCTTAAGTATTCAAGTTAAAAAGTAAATTGGTATCAAAAAGACATTAAGCAAAAAAAAACTAGAAAGTATCAGTGCCTGGAAACTGTGATATCAGAATAACCATTTGTACTGTATCATTCAGGTGGATATTACCTGAATTAGTGGCAGCCTATTTGCAACAGATTGCTTGTCAACAGACCACATGGGCTACATCTCCAAAGATTCATGTACTCCTCTTCTAGACTGAGGTCATGAGTCCAGTCAGCAGTGGATTTCAAAACACACCTCTCAAATCTGTGCAGGATTTGAGGCAGGCACATACAAACCACATATATCTCTATATACACCTGGCTCTTGTAGATTTGAGGAATAATCTGCTGTGGTAGTGTCAACGGTTTACGGGCAGGTTCGATATGATGTGGAATACCAGTACCAAAAATCATAAAACCATGACAGGTAGGCAGTAAACTGGCTTACAGCAGAACACCATTATAAGATTTATATTTCAAATGCCAAAGATTTCGAAGTAGATGAATATTTACTAAGTGTCCACAAGCAAAAAGGATTTTGATCCTCTTCTCTAACTTCTAGGATCTCATGCATAAGGAAGATCCAACCTCTCAGGCTGAGAATGTAAAGGCTTGACCAGATCCTAAGAGTAGGATGTAATTATTCAAGTGCTGTAGTAAGTCAATGCACACAGCTCCCCGTGAGACAATTAGAAATCTCACTAGATTACTTAAGAGTCCATATGTCTTGCTAAAGCCATAATAAATATCTGAAGGGAAAGATGCTTTGCCTGGGTAAAAAGCAAACAATCAGTCTAGCTTTTCACAACTGATGTAGCCTACTTCTTGTCTCTAATGCCTCCAAAAATACAAGTTTCTTAAAGGTTTCCTGAAGTTTAGCAACCTTAAAGTGTATTGCACATGTATGTACTGCAGAGCTACCTTGCAAAAGGTCATCTATCAGTGTGAGCTCTAGCAAATCCCTTCCTTTTTATATCACCAGGGCACTTAGTTCATGCTTATAATGGACTTCAACACTGCTAAGAATTACTGTTAATAACTGAATCAGAAGCAGCCCTCCTGCCCACAAAAAGAGAACGCTGCTTCATAATTGCTTGCAAAAGCTTTTTCTCCCCTACCCAGATTTCTTGACTCTCCTTGTAGACTTCCTTCTTGTTGGTCTTCTCAAACAGAAGAACAACCCCTGGGCTAGACGAACATGCAAAACCTTTGGAATAAGATGCAACTGCAGATATTTGAGGCAGAGAATCCTGTAGTGAATCACTGTCTTCAGAGGTTGGTTCACAAGGGACATCAGAACAACTGCAATCAATAAATGCATAAAGTCTTCAGAATAAAAGGGACCCAAAAAAAAGTTTATTAGCAGCATCAAAAATATCATAACCTATTCATGAACTGGACAGGAAGGAAGTGAGTGGTGTGCAACAAATCTTCATGCACAAGTATTTTGCAAATATTTACCTCGCATAATCTTTTGTTCTTGCACCTTCTTCTAGTTTCTTGGGTGGTTTCCTGTACTCTACATCTGTCTGCCAGAGTAGCTCTCCAGTTTCAAACAGGAGAAGTTTGCCTGTGGCAGTGCCACATATGATTTCTTCTTCAGACAGCCACGCATGGCACAAGTAGTTTTGCGGCTCTCCCTTTTGTAAATTCACCTGCTTCAAAGTTCCTTTACTGAACTTAAAGAGTTTAAAAAAGCCATTTCCAGTAATACAAACCCGTGCATTGTCTTGAGGACTAAAGCTCACCTATGGAACAAAAGAGATGAATTATTTTACACAGCTATGTTCACTTGCGGGAAAAAAAAATATATATATGCTTGTTATACCTGTTCTAGAGAGATACAAGACACAGGAAAACAAACAAGGGAAAAAGGTTCACAGAAACGTGGAAGAAACTAAGCAATACACATTGCAGTTTTCCTCCTTTCAGAACTGTACATATCAATGTGACACATGGTGTCATGGGTACATTAATTCTATTAAACTAAGAAGCTGTCAGAATCACAGTATAATAAGGAAGAGGAAGTTATCTCTGCCTTTTAGGATCAAGTAAGATGAAATTACATCTTCACCAGGTTTTCCAGGTAACCAGCTACCTGAAAAGTACCAGCCGTTCTTAAAAGTCAGGAAGAATTTCTATATCTCAGAAAAGGCAAAGCTTACTCGTAATGCATTTTAATTTGTGTAAATGGGTGTGTACCAGTGGGCTAATCGCCTTGATCCCCAACATGAAGGACAGCAGGGGTAGCTAGAAATGACTTTTCATGCTCAACGTGACTATAGGCTGCACTCGTCTTCACAGTCACTCTCCTCTCTCCTAGAACTGAGCTCACGAAGCTGGCTGTTTGCCTCAAGTTCACCTCCGCTTGTAGACGTACCCCAGAACAGCCTGTTCACTCTGTCCCCCCTCATGAGTCCCCTTCGAATAAGGAGTCGCTCTTTTCTGCTGCTGGGCTGCCCCCAGCGGCCGTTACCTGGCAGACACCGCTGCCCGCGGCCTCGACGTGCACCGCGGCCAGCAACCGCCGCTTCTCCCACAGCCACAGGGCGAGGTGCACCTCGGGAGGGCCGGTGGCGGCCGCCAGGTGCCGGCCGTCGGGGGAGAAGGCCAAGGACACCGCCTCTCGCTCCGGCAGCTCGGCGGCGGTCAACGTCCTCCGGCGCCGCGGCGGCCCCTCCGTCAGCTCGTACACCGTCAGGGCCGGCTCCTCCGCCGCCGTCTCGGAGACGGCCAGGTACCGCCGGCTGCGGCTGACGGCCAGCGCACGCACGCCCCGGCTGTTCTCGCGGCCTGCGGGGAGCAGAGGGGTCAGGTCGGGGGCGGCCGGGGGCGGCGGGGCCGGGCCGGGGCTGGACGGGGGCTGCCACCTGGGATGAACTTGTGCCATCTCTGCTCGGTGTGGAACTGCGCGCAGGCCGCCCCCGCCGCGTGCAGCACCACCCGCTCCTCCAGGAAGCAGACGCCGCCGGACACCCCGGGCCGGCAGCCGAAGACGGCGGCGGGCTGAGCCGCCACCGACGACATGACGCTTCCGCCGTCGCCGCGGCCCCCCCGGCCACGCAGCCGACGGNGGCTCCGCGGCCGCCGGAAGTGGCGGCGGCGCGCGCACGCGTGCCCGGAAGTGGCGGCGGCGTGGAGCGGCGCGGCGGCATGGAGCGGCGCGGCTCTACTTCCGACTCCTCGGACGCCGAGGACTCGTCCCTCTCGGACTCGGAGGTGAGCCCGTTGCTACGCACCGTAGCGGGGCCGCGACCCGAAGCCGCCTTCGGGTAGAGCGGTCCGGTCTGAGCGCGTTCTCTCTACAGCTCCAAGAGGCCTTCGCTAGGGGCGAGCTGAAACCGGGGCTCAACGTGGTGCTGGAGGGGCGGCCGAAGCAGCCTAACGACGTGGTGAGG
>VXAB01004669.1:371119-428693 GCA_013399175.1 Odontophorus gujanensis | reverse complement strand
GGTGGGGGGGGGCGGCGGCGGCGCGGGGGGGGGAGGCGGGGCGGCTGGGGGGTGGGGGGAAGGGGGGGAGGGTGTACGTAGCGGCCTGGAGGGTCGGGTTGGGCCGCGGAGGTAACTGCTGCATCTGGACATGTTGAGCCTTCTGTTCTTTGGGGTCTTCGAGAGCCCGCTCAGCAAAGCCGGGGTTTGTACCTTGGGGGCAGCAACCGTATGCATCAGTGTGGGTTAGAGGCTGGCCTGCTGGAAAGGAGCTCTGCGGGGATAGACGTGGTTGTCCTGGTAGATAACGGGTTGGCTGAGAGCCGGCTGTGTGCCCCACTGGCCAGGAAGGTCAGTGATATTCTGGAGTGCATTAAAAAGAGTGTGGCCAGCAGGTCGAGGGAGGTGATACTCCCCTGTCCTCTGCCCAGGTGAGGCCATGCCTGGAATGCTGTGTCCAGTTCTGGGCTCCTCAGTTTGAGACAGAAAACCACAAAGAAGAGACCAGCAGAGGGAAACAAAGGTGATGAGGGGCCTGGAGCATCTCTCTTATGAGGAAAGGCTGAGAGACCTGGGGCTTTTCAGTTTGGAAATGACAGATTGGATCGCATCAATGCTGATGAGTATCTAAAGAGTGGGAGTCAAGTGAATGGGACCAGGCTTTTTTCAGTGGTGCCCTGTGACAGGGCAAGTGTTCTTTACTTTGAGGGTGCCAGAGCGCTGGAACAGGCTGCACATAGAGCTTGTGGAATCTGCTTCTCTGGAGATATTCACTAACACGCTGAACTCTCCTGTGCAGCCTAGTCTAGGGAGCCTGCTTTAGCGAGGAGTTGGACTAGGTGATCTCCAGAGGTCTCTTCTGTGATTGACCCCATGTCCTGACCTCCAGGCAGGAGGTTGAGCTGTGTGCTTTTCAACCTTCATTGCTGTGATAATCTGGGAAATAACCGAACAGCTTCAGAGGAATAACCTATTTTGTGACCTGAATATTCATTTTTGCCAAACTTAAAAGCTGTTTGTATGTCTCACTGTTCAGAGCTGTGCTTCCCTTTCATAGGATGGTTTGAAGCAGTGCCTGTCTGATTTCAAGCAGCAGCTAGCTTGGGTGGAAAGGCTGGATGTGACGTTGGATCCAATTGCAAATGCTGTGGAATCTGTCTCACAGAATGATTCTAACAAAGATGCTGTTGATCCTGAGAATGATTTCCAGAGAGAGATGAGTTTGTAAGTGTAAAAAGGGATTCTTCACGGGTTCTCTGCATACTGCTGTGTGCTTGGTGTCTGGCTTCACATGAATGCTGTGGTCTATCACTGCTCTTGCTCTTGGTCCATCTAGATTACCTTTGATGATTCCAAATGTTTTTCAAAATATCTACAAATGTATGCTAATATTTAAATTGTTTTGTGACAGGAAGTAATTTCTCTCCTTGCAGCAAACTTCCATCCATTGATGAAAAAGCGTCTTTAAGAAGTCTCTGGATTGCAACAGCATGGCTTTAACACAGAGAATGGATTTATCTGTGCAGATGTGTGTTCTCTTTGCTGTGTGTTTTACTGTATGTTGTCTAAAACCTTAGCAGGAGGATACCAGCATTAATTTTGTACTGGCACAAATTGCTTTAGGTAGCACTGAATGCTTTAGAATATGAACGTTGATATAATACTAGATTGAATTTTGTTAGGTCCTGTTATCTTGTACCTTATGTGAAGAGTTAGTGCCAGTGCTGTGAGCTGCCTTCCCCTGTGACAGAGCTGCTGTCCTGTTGTCTCCCCAGTTACCGGCAGGCTCAGGCAGCAGTGCTGGAGGCCTTACCTAGGCTGCGTAAGCTCCATGTTCCTACTAGAAGGCCAGATGATTACTTTGCAGAGATGGCCAAGTCAGACCAGCAGATGCAAAAGGTACGTGCCGTAAATAACAGCTTTCATTCCTGTGCTGTGTGTTGGTTTTAACCTGTGTTAGGTATTAACTGTGTAAGCTGTGGTAATTAGTGTCATCTCTTTGACAAAGATCAGTAACAATGTCTGTGTTTGAAATTTTTTTGTGGTAGGAAATTTCTTCCTGTTCCAAGTAATTTTGTTCAGCATGGCAACTTCCACAACAGGCTGGAAATGTAGTGTAGAAGAGTGTGATTTACACTGTGTCCTGCATGTAATTAATATTAAAAATGGAGGTTTCTCCATGTGTGTAACAGTGGTCGGAAAGTTGGTGGTGTTTATGTTATTTGTCATAAAACTTGTGGTGAATGGTGGCATTAATGTGATCCTGGTATTTCTCCTTATATTTGGTGTGTTCTGGCTCTTGGTGATTTTCAGCTGTGGATATTAAGTTAAGCTGGAAAGGTAACAGTGATAATATTATCTGATTAAGAGAGATTTTTTTGATATTGTTTACATAATTACAGAACTCAGATCTGCACAGTCATCTTAAAATTCTCACGCTGTCCTTTACATTAATTTTTTTCTAATCTTTCCCCTAAAAAGATTCGTCAGAAGCTTAAGAGTAAACAGGAAGCAATGGAGAAGTCTGAGAAAGCAAAACAGCTCCGTGCAATGAGAAAATATGGCAAGAAGGTGAGGAGAAGCTACAAAAGGGACCTGACTATGACAAGAATCTTGAGCCTAAATAAGTTCAGAAAATGAGATTGCTGGAGGCAGGGTAAAAAGGATTCTCTCTGGACTTGCAGCTTTGAAGAGACAGCAGTGTGATACCAGGGCCTGAAGAAAAAGGTATGGGGAAACTAGAAAAGACAACACTAATATTTTGCCTTTTTTCTCAGGTACAAACAGAGATTCTACAGAGGAGGCAAAAGGAGAAAAAAAAGATGTTGAATGCCGTCAAGAAGTATCAGAAAGGTAAAGTTAAATTGTCTAAGAGACAAAATGTACAGCGCAGTGATGTGTCAGGAGTGTAAGGCACTGTGATATGTGGTGTCATCTCTGCTGCTGAGCAGTGAGTTTGGAAGGTTGCTGCTCTGCAGAACCATACGCCTGTGGCAGAGAAAGTCCTTGGTCTTCTGTGAGGGTGATTTGTTGCTGTTATTTAGACTGAAAATTTGTTTTCTGTGGTGGTAGCTGAACAGCTGTTTTGTCCTTGCTCTTGCAGGTCTCTCTGACAAGCTGGATTTTCTGGATGAAGAACAGACTTCATCTCAGGGGAATAAGAAAGGTGGTGCAAATCAACGGATGAAGAAAGGGTAAGATTACAAAATAAAGATATGTAAAGGCAGAATCTCTGATTTTTCATGTTTTGCGGGAGTTTTGTCTGACAAGACAGTTGTGAAAATTACTATTTGTGAAAAATGAGTCCTCAGTGGCTTTCTATCCCTAGAGAGGAAAACTGAGTAGAGACTGAAATGTGTTAATTTTTCTTCCTCTTCGATAAGAGGGGAAACTTTTATGTGAACTGATGGGAGTCTGTCAGCCGATGTATGTGCTTCCTGAAGAAAGATGCATAAGCAGTGATGCAGCTGAGTTGTTGTTTTTCAGGCCAAATGCCAAAAGACGATACAAAAATCAGAAGTTTGGTTTTGGTGGAAAGAAAAAGGGCTCAAAGTGGAACACAAAGGATAGTTTTGATGATGTATCCAGCTTCCGGTCAAAAGTGGCTCACAATAAAGGCCCAAGAAAAGGAGGAAAGAAAGCTCTCAATGTAAGTAAAATGTTGAGTGCAAGTGATTGTTGTTCACTGGGAAGTCCTCCCTGGTCTGGGAGGGAGAGCTGAGTACAGGATTAGTGCCTTCAGCATCTGGAAATAACATAATTTGATTGTAGATAGAGATAAGGGCGGTGTGTCCCAGAATCTCCTTCTCTGGAGATGCTGATGCTACTGAGCTAGAATAAATTCTGAGGATACGAAATTAAAGACTAGAGTTTCTCTCTTTGCAGAAGAGACCTGGAAAGAGAGCACGTCAGAAAATGAAGAGCCGAGCAGGCTGAGAGGACAGTGCTCCCCAGGGGGGCTCCAGTGTTTTGTATGGTGGAAGGTGTTTCTGCTGTCTTCAACCAGCTAACTGTGGAGCAACCTGAATGCTTCCAAGTGGCAAGAAACAAGTCAGTGGAAACTAGTGCCTTATCACTAATTTGTTCTTACTGTCCATTTTGTTCAATGATTGTTTGCTACTTAAATATTTTGTGTGTGAACATATTAAATAATTTACACAAAGCTTCTGTGTCTGATTTGTAGTTAGCTGTATTATGAACGGTGGCTGTGATCTGCCCCATGTTCCCTTCATTCTCACAGCTTTTTCCACATCTACTGTTGATAACTACCTGGGGACTTGAATTCTGAGTCATGTTGCTGATATGACAATAAGAAGTCTGAGACAAATGCAGGATTCTTAATAATAGTTTTATTTCTGTAATTGTTCCCAGGCTGCAAATCTGGACAGACTGGGGTTCTCTCCTCACTTTTGTTGCTACCTTCTCTTGCCAAAAATCCAGACTCATCTAATAACAACCATGCCCTAATGCATTAGCTGGCATTACCTACTTCATTCTATGCTGTGTGGCTTTGCCACTGTGCTACTGCAGCTTCTCCTGCTGCTTCTTCAGGTGTCCCATGGCAGCTATTTGTTCAGTGATCTCAGTTCTCTGGCGTGGGAAGAAGAGTCTGCGATCAGTGCGATCCATCTCAATCTGGAAAACAGTTATAAACTGGATAGGCATATGCTTTTCCTATAATTAGTTGTAGTTCCTTCTGAAAATAGTGATATGCATTGTTTGCTGCTGCTAAAGAATGCTTAAACTGATCATCAATAAGGTGCAACTTATTTTAAAATACACTGTTCACAGCTTCATTACACAAGAACCTGGTGAGAAGGCAGAACTCTATTTTGGAAACACCTGTAGGAATCTTGACTGTAAACCCTGCACTTGTATTTTTACCTGTCAGGCTAATCCTACCTCTGGTACCTGACAGTGGAAAGTCCTCCTGGGTTGTCTGCCTCTGTCACGACTAAGTAGTTTACTTGGAGTGTAATATAGAGATCTGCACAAGATTCTTACTTCAGTTCTTTGTAACTGGACAAAATTAATTAAGCCCTGATTTGCCTTTCTGGAAATGCTAATCTACAAATTCAGTTGTCACAGCTGTTTGCCTGGCAGATAAGATTGATGTCATCTTGTTAATAAAGTTCTTCATCTTCCTGCTTATTCATGTTTCTCCAAATGAATCCTCATTCGTATATTCTGCCTCAGGTGTGCTGAACTGATTATTAATTTTTTTAGTTCTTTTTTCAGTGTGTTTTAAAGATGAAGCGCACTTCTTGCAGTGCTTATCTGTATCTCTTGGCATTGCTCACTAGGCTGTAGCTCAAAGCTGAATGCTTTAGTAAGCAGCTGTGACCCCTAGCTCAGCACTGGGCGATATGCTTGGGTCAGCTGTCATTGTAGATATTTTGTAGCAAGTTCTGCAGAGCAAGACTACTGGTTGGAGTTATTAAATACAAGGCTATTTTGGGGGAGAGTCCTCTTAGGTCTCAACTTGACAAACTTACTGTCTATGAGAACTGTAGCTGTTGCTGTTTTTCACATGTGGCACAAATTGTTTTCTTGCATCAGTACCTTCCTGGGCTGAGCCTGAGCCGCACACCCTACTCACCAGTGGTGTTGTGTTCCAGCCTATTTCCTGGCTCTCTGTCTGTGGCTCTGAATATTTCTTCGTTGGCTCCAGTGCTGCTTGATGAATAATATTCAGAAACCTGGCTGTTGGTTAAGAGACATAAGTCCAAATGAAGCATGACAAAAGCTTGACAAACCTGGGGCCACGTGTTGAAATGGGGCAACTTAATCCATTCCCAACACTAGCAGTGTGAGGGCAGGGGTCATTTTCTCCTGCTTATCTCCAGTCTCACCGTCCGCAGGCTCCTCCTTGTTGTCGTGCCAGGACATGGGCTTCGGGGTGACCACATGAACTGGAAGAGAAGCGATGCAGATGAAGGGCTGCAGCGTTGCACTCAGCATCACACCCAGCTCCAGGTTCTTTATCACCGCAACTGTCCTGCGTGGCCCAGCTGTTTCAGTGTGGCTATAAGGCCGTTTCTGGGATCAGCCTCGTACACGCTGCCGCCGACGCGCACCCCAGCCCTATTCGTGCCCCATCCCCAAGGGGCGCGCGCTCACCGCGCCTCAGCGGGTTGATGCCGTGCTCGGTGTGCAGCCGCTGGCAGCGCAGCTCCTTGCGCACGCGCTCGCACAGCAGCCGGTTCAGGTGCACGGCGTCCGGCGCTTCCTTTCCCCCTCCGCGAGCGGCCATGGCGCCGCGTCCCGTTGCCTGGCTCCGCGTCACGTGGAGCGGCGCGGCGCTTCTGATTGGCCAGGCCGGCCGTACGGCCTCCCGCTCTGCCGGTTTCCTCTCTCGTCTCCTATTGGACGTCGAATTAAAGCTCCCGGTGCTGATTGGACGGCGGCTCCACGCGGCGGGTTTGAACGCGCGGCGGGGCAGTGCCGGCAGCACGGCGATGGGGGACGCGGAGCTGCGCTGCACGGCCGTGGTGGAGCGGCCGCAGCCGGGCTGTGCGGGCCCTCTGCGCCGCGTGCTGCGGGGCGCGCTGGTGCTGCTGGGCCGCGACGAGCTGAGGCAGCCGGTGCTGCGCGTGGCCGGCGGCGGGGGGGAGGCGCTCAGCTTCGCGCTGAGAGGCGACGCCGTGCGGCTCTTCACGCGCTTCGCGGGGGAGGGCCGCGCGGCGGTGCGGGTGGGCCCGGGCGGAGCGCAGGTGCTGTTCTCCGACTGCCCGCCCGACGCCCTGCGCCGCTTCCTCCGCCTCCTGCGGCTCAAACTGGCCGCAGAGCCGAGGGCTGTGCCGCGCCGGCCCCGCCTGCTGGGCCGCCCGCAGCCCGCGTTCTCCGTTATCAGCCCGCTGCAAGAGCGCGACCTGCAGCGTGATCCCCGCGGGGACCGGGGCGGCGGGGAGCGACCGGCGGAGGTGAGGACCCTTCCCCCGGGAAAGGACCTGGGGGTGCGAGCTGACCGCGGCTGAGCGTGAACCGGCAGTGAGTTTGGGTGGTTGAGAAGGCCGACGGCATCCTGGCTCGTATCGGCAATAGCTCAGCCGTAGGGGCAGGAGGGGATCGGCCCCTCATGCTCGGCCGCACCTCAAGTGCTGTGTTCAGGCCTGAGCCCCTCAGTACATGAGAGGCATCAAGACCCTACAGTGTGTCCGGAGAAGGGCAATGGAGCCAGGAAGGGTCTGGAGCACGAGCGTTATGGGGAGAGGCTGAGGGAACCGGGGCTGTCCGCTTTGGAGGAAAGGCCTCCCCAGGGCCTCCTCATTACTCTGCAGTGCCTGCAGGGAGCTTGGGGTGAGTGCAGGTCGGCCTCTTCTTCTGTCGGTCTGACAGTGTTCGGACAAGAAGGAATGGCCTTAAGTTGTGCCAGAGGAAGTTCAGACTGGATATTAGGAACCATATTCCCAGAAAAAGGGCTGATGTGCTTACACAGGCTGCCTGGGGAGGTGGTGGGGTCACTGTCCCTGGAGATGTTCAAGAGCTGTGGAGATGTGGCACTGAGGGACACGGTCAATGAGCACAGTGGGGTGTGTTGGCGGTTGGACTGGGTGATCTTAGAGCTCTCTTCCCACCTGTATGATTCCATGATTCAGAATCTCACAATGAGCCCACTGTGCTTCTGCCTCTCAGGTGCCCCGTGTGGAGAGGCGGCCCCCTGCCCGGCTGTCAGCAGAACAGGAGGCAGTGCTGGGCGCTGTGCGTAGTGGGAAGAGTGTCTTCTTCACTGGCTGTGCAGGTGAGAGACTGGGTTTGGGTGAGGACCTCAGTGCCAAGCTACTACTCTCTGCACCTCTGAGGTGATGGTCCCCTGCAGTCCTGTGACACCTTGGTTAAAAGTGGTGTTTTCTATGTTCCCCAGGGACCGGGAAGTCATTCCTGCTGAAGAAGATCATGGGCTCCCTCCCTCCAAACAGCACCTATGCTACAGCCAGCACTGGAGTGGCAGCTTGCCACATCGGTGGAACCACCCTCCATGCCTTTGCAGGTAATGGTTGGCTAGGCAGCAAGGAGCTGGGGGCTTCACTCATCCCAAACAGTCCGGAACTTCCTAGAGTTTGCTTCTCCCATGACAGGGATCGGTTCTGGGAAGGCACCGCTGGAGCAGTGCATCCAGCTAGCAGAGAGACCTGGGGTGCGGCAGCACTGGCTGGCCTGCCAGCACTTAATCATTGATGAGATCTCCATGGTGGATGGCAAGTTCTTTGACAAACTGGAGGCAGTGGCAAGGTGAGTGGCTGTCAAGTCAAACAACACAAGTGAGTTTCCTGACGCTTTTGGGTTGCTTCCTTCCTATGGTTATACTGTTGTATGCAAGGCAGCCATTGGTGTAAGTCTGGAGGGAAGCCTGAAATTACAACTGGTTTTAGGACAGACCTTTGTTATGAGATTTTGATTGTGTCTTCATCCCCCCTGCTGTGTCTGTTCTGGTTGCCATTTCCATCCCTAGAATCAGTGCTGTAGAGCTGAGTCCAGGACGTGGTTGTTTGTTTATGCTGTTCCTAGCAGTTTCCCTGTTGCTTCTCCAACTATGCTTGCTGTGTTTACTGTGACTTCAAGATGCTTTTCAGCTCTGTGTACTTTCTGTCTCCATGTGAATACTGTTCGTCTGAACAGTGAGGAGCAGGAGGCAGCTGTATTATAAGAGCTAGTGAATCATGAAGACCAGCAGTGATGCTTTCTTTGGAAAGACAAAGACAAATGAGCGTCCTGTAATAATATTAATTGTTTTAACTCTTCTGACATGGCTAAGAATAACCCTCTTTTAATGAGGTTGATGGAACCTGCTGACAAACTGTGAAATAATTTCTGAGACTTTGCTGTGTTCAGGGCCTGGAGGTAATTCAAAACATCTCCTTTCCCTTTCAGGGCAGTGAGAAAACGAGATGAGCCTTTTGGAGGAATTCAGCTCATCATCTGTGGGGACTTCTTGCAGCTGCCACCAGTCTGCCAGACTAATGAAGAAACCACATTCTGCTTCCAGGTACAAAGCTGTCCCTAAGTGTATTCTCATACTTTGCCTTTTCTTTCTTAATGAGAGAATGATTTACCAGGCAAAAAGCTGGAGGAAATGCATCCACATAAACATGGAGCTCACAGAAGTGCGAAGACAGACTGATAAGACCTTCATCTCACTGCTGAGTGCAGTCCGTTTAGGAAGGTGAGCAGAAACTCATCTCTGTTTCTGGACCCTGCTCCCTGCTGATGGAGCCATTCCTCACCTCTCCCTCATGCTCTATGAGGGATGTGTGGTTTGGGGAAGTAAATATGAAATGCCTCAGTCAGTGTAAGGGGGGTCTATGATGTGGTTTCTAGGGTGTCCCTCTGCAACTTCAGATGTGGAATGCAAGGGATATTGAGCTGGGGTTGGGCTGGAACACACACTCTCACTTTCTGTTAGTTACTTTTCTCCACCGGTCTCTCTAGAGACCTGAGCTTCAAAACCTGATGTGGCTCTGTGGAAGTCACTGCAACTCAAGACCTGTCCCTGATCACTTCAAATAACAGTGCCCTATTCCTGGTCACCAGGTGCACAGAGGAGGTTATCAGTCTGCTGATGCAGACAGCTGCTAACAGGTCAGAGCACGATGGCATCCTGGCCACACGGCTCTGCACCCACAAAGATGATGTAGAACTGACTAATGAGAGGCGCTTGCAACAGCTCTCAGGTGAGTTCTGTGCAGAAAGCTGGTGGCTGAGGGGACACTGTGGTGACAGGAGGTAGTTGTGTTCTGTCACAGCCCGAGTTGAGTGTGTCAGAGCTGAGCTGCCTGAGGAAATTGTTTTTTTCCCCCTCATTGTTTCTCGGTGAGAACTAGGCAGCAAGCTGACTGCTCTCTGTGAGGTGTGGTGGATACTGCATCCATACCTTTGCTTCTTCCTTCTTTAACATCTTGGAAAGTGCATGCACTAACCCAACACTGTCTGAGTTAAGGGTTAATTCAATTCCTGGCCCATTTGGCCCAAGGATTCCCCCTTAGTTCTCCTTGGAGACCTGGTTGTGAAACTGGTCATATGCTCAAAATAGTAATGGTTGGTTCCTGCTTACTGCTGGTTCTTAATTCCCAAACCTTCTCATGCTCTGACAGGTATGTTGGGAAGGGAGGTAACAGTGAGCTTTCTACTGTTATATGTGCTGAGCTTGCATCCAAGACTTCTAATATCCATTTTCCTCTGTCATTATAAGAGGAATGTAAATACTGTAAAAATAAATAAATAAATAAAAATACTGAGCCTCCTACAAATACCATGTATCTTATGTTTGGTGGTTGTAATAAGTCACTGTGGTTTTGTTTTTTCTTCCTTCACAGGAGATCTACATGCTTTTGAGGCTCTGGACAGTGACCCAATGCTAGTGAAGTTAATTGATGCTCAGTGTCCTGTGGGTGGTAGAGTTGAGCTAAAGGTTGGAGCTCAGGTGAGTGTGTATACACCTTTGTTTGGGAAAGACTAGCAGATCAAAGACAAGCAAATTGAAGATATAGCAGATAAGTATATACAATAGATTAATGTGTAGAATGCAGTTTCTGCATGTAACAAGCATTTTAAGCCAACATAAGACTGTCCAGGCTAGCCTGATCTCAGCAGCCTTCCTGCTTGGACCCCTGGCAGAGGATTGACTTGGTTGAGCACAAGTCTGTGTCCTGTGGACAGTGGTCACCACAATGACTTTGACATATGTCTTATCAGGCCCAGAAGCAGGGCATAAGCTCCTTGCTTGGTGTCTCAGCTGTGGGTACAGCAGTGCAGCCTTTCTGACTTGTACAGCATATTTGGCAGTCTGTGTCTTGCTCTTACTAGTTATCTTGCTGTGAACTGGGGCTGTCAGAATGGAAAGGATGCAGGATTATGTTAAAGTAGTACCACTGTGTGATGCTTTCCTTAGAAAGGTGTTCCTCTGCTGCTTCTAGAATCATGTAGGTTTGTTGGCATTTGGGAGGGAGATATAGCTTCTGGGATAGCAGCTGTGTACAGAATCAACCCAGTGGGAAAGTATTCAGTGCTGCAGAATTATGTAGCTGGGAATCCTAGGAAAGGAAGGCTATGAAGTAGCTTCAGTTCAATCAGAGATTGTGCTTGAATCTGCAATAGAATGACATGGTCACGCTTATGCATTCTGGCTAGAAGCTTAGCTGAAAAGTGGCTGAACAGACTGGTAAACTAGCACAATAAGACTCATTTTCCTTCTCTCCTTTTTTCCTGTAGGTGATGCTAGCTAAGAATCTGGATGTGTTTCAAGGGCTAGTGAATGGAGCACGAGGAGTTGTTGTAGGATTTGAAACTGAACAGAAGGGTAAAGCAAACTTTATTTTAAAAATACTACTGCTGTGCTGATGACTTGTTAATTTTCTTTACTGTTCCTTAAGCATCATCTAAGGGAAAGCAGGGACAAGAGCTTCTCTGCAGCAAAACATTAGTGGTTCTCATGAGCTGCCATGTGATAAATGGTACATCAGCTGTAGTTATTTGTAAGACATCCTGTGTTTTCTTTCTTTATTCTTCAGATATGTATACTCACTTGCATTTATTTCTGTGTTGTTGAAGCAAGTCTTACTGTGTTTTTTTTGTTTTCTCTCAGAGAATATTGTTTTCTTACAGAGAAAATGCACCCTGCAGGTATATCAATTGATAAATTAGCTAAATGTAACTCTCCTGCTTTGGTCCCAAACATAATTTCAGAACATCCTACTTAGTGTGTGGGATGGGTTGTTCTGTTTTGATGTGGGACTTTTTTTTTGTTTGTTTGTTTAATGCAGCCCTAAAATTCATGAAATACTAGTTGTGAGGAAGGGAAAAAGCTGTTCTTTAAATCTGTTGGCTTCCTGCTGCTGAATGCCAGGAATATGCTCTTATTTTCTTCCTGTTTCTGTTCTCCCAGGGCTACCCAAGGTGAGGTTTCTTTGTGGAATCACACAAGTTATCAAAATGGAGAGGTGGCTCTTCAAGGGGCCATCAGGAGTTCATCTGAGTCGCCAACAGTTGCCCCTAAAATTGGCATGGGCCATTTCCATTCACAAGAGCCAGGTGAGCACATTTCTACAACTGTCTGTAGAGTATTATAGTGCCATAAGCCTTATCTTCTGGGGCTGCTTATGTTGCTGGTGAAACTGGAGGGAAAACTTGTTGTAGGAAAGCTCTAGTTTATATATCTCTTCTTGTAAAGAAGACAGAATCTCTTCTGTTCATGATGATTGTCTATAAGTTTGGTTTAGAAAGTAGTGTTGCTACTCCATCTTTGACTGTGGAGTTGTAAATTCTGCTGCCTCTTGGGATGTGGCTTGCTGGTTCTAACCCAAACTCTCTCAGGTGGTCAGTCTGAGGACTCCTTGAAACTGATTACTCCTCCATTTAATTACTAGGAGTGAAAACAATGGGATTTCTTTCCCTGCTGTGTCGAGTGCATGGAGTTTGTGGAGTTTTACACAATAGCAGGCTCATAGAATCATCATATTGTTTGAGTTGGAAGAGACTCTTAAAAGCCATCTAGTCCAACTCCTCTGTAATGAACCTACAGCTCCATCAGGTGCTCAGAGCCCCACCCAGACTGATCTTGAATGTTTCCAGGGATGGGGCATTCACCATCTTACTGGCCAACCTGTTCCAGTGCCTAGTCACCATTTTTGCATCAAAAATAATAAAAAAAAAAAGTACTCTACCTTTTCCTCTTCTCTGATCTGTGTCTCTCTTCTCTTAGTTTTGAGACAGTTTTTTCTGGTCCTATAATAACAGACCTTGCTAAAAAGCCTGTCCCCTTCTTTCCTCCCTTACAGCCTCCTGTTAGATACTGAAAAGATCTCACTTGTCTGATAGCAATGTAATGACATTGGGAAACTGTTCTTTTTTTTGTTGTTGTTGTTCTACTGGTTCCCATCTTTTAATTAAATAAACAGAAGTCTGCCTTCCTTATCAAGCTTGTGCACTTGGGATGGTACCTTTTGACAAACTCATAGGATAGATTAGTATTGATATGACATCATATTGTTTTTTTGTTTTTTTTGCTGTGTAACTAATTTTTCCCTGCCTTTGATAGGGCATGTCTTTAGATTCTGTGGAAATCTCCCTGTCTCGTGTCTTTGAATGTGGGCAGGCTTATGTAGCCCTCTCCCGAGCCCGTAGCCTTGCAGGTCTCCGTGTTCTGGATTTTGACCCCAAAGTAGTGAGAGCTGATCCTACCGTGTTGCATTTCTACAGACAGCTGAAACGTCACCAACTTCAAACTCAGGTAAAGGAAAATCCTGTACCACCAGAGTGCCTTGTGCAACCAGGATGATAGATGCCTGGGCTGAGTTGCTCTTTTTGTTCCTAAGCAAGATCATTCAATTTAAAACTTGTAGTGGCAAGAGACATGAAAATATGGGGAGGGAACGTGTTGGGGCAGTTCTTGGTGGCAAAATGCCTCCAGCAGTTTTGAGATTATATAACACTACTTGGCCATGTGGGTGAAATGGACAGCTGGCATTCTTTGATCCTCTTCTTGCAGTAAAGACTATAGAGGAAGAAAGGGAAGTGGCAAACCAGAAACCTCTCCTATTCTATTTTCCCTGCAATAGGATTCACTGCGCACCCACACAGACGCTGATGAGAAAGAGAACTGGAAATGCAGCTGAGAGTGTTCATCTGGCCTCTGTGAGGCATCAGCACTGACTGCTGAGTTGCAGCAACCTTGCTGTGAAGGATATTTGATACCATAAATTAAGTTGAAGTTTTTTTTCTTAATTCAACTGACTCTGGATATGTAGAAATTTCCCAGTCCCATCCTTCTGAAGTTGAGAAGTATTCTGTAGTCCATTTCTGTGTTGTGGTCCTGAGTATTTGTGTCACAAATGTGACTAGCAAATGAAATACTGAACAAGGATGTGTCAGAGACACCTTCCTATGATTTTTCTCTTGTCTGCTCAGCTATGTTTTATCCTCCAAATATATTGATTGTGGAACTTGGATATTTTTCTTCATGTATACTGCAATTGAGAGTGGGAAGGTGTGTGTCCCCTCTACCTGGCTGGAGTGGACCTGTAAGCTAGAGCTGCTGGCATGAGGGAAGGCAGTACTAAGAATCTAGAAGATGAATGTGATTTTTCTGAGTGTGAAGATCTGCCAGGAGCCAGGCTTTCATTGTGTATTGCATGTCTGGATGTTTTTGCCTTTGGGGTATTTGACACCAGTAGGCTTTGCACAACTTCTTCCACAAACAAAAATTACGAGTTGTGCATTGTGTACTATGCTGATCCGTGTCCTTTTTGTTAGTCTGTTGTATGCAATAGCATGATTTATTTATTTTTTTAAACCATTCAAGATGAGACGGTACTGTTACAAATATGAGCAAATACTACTTTTTATATTTGTAATTATGAGCTACAAGGACTGGAGAGATCTGTTACCCCTACAGCAGGGGTGTAAGGGAGTGCAAGGGAGTGAGCAGAAATGAGTGCTGATGGGACCCTCACCTCTTTTAAGACGTGAGGCTTTCAAATAGGAAGGAGTTTTCTGCTTGAAACACATCTAAGTAGTGAGGTGGAAGCTGAATGTGCAATAAAGAAATTACCAAGGACTTGTTACAGCTTGCCTCTCTACCTATTTCAGCAAAAGCAGGGATGAACAGAGCAAATATACTGTCCTTTTCTATAAGCCTTAAAAAACATGAACGTTGGTCTTTGTATTTTGATGCATTGCTTAAAGCTTCAGTACTGGGTATATTTTTAAATGGTGAATATGCAGGATTGAAGTGGAATAACTTCCAGCTGAAATCTGCATCTTTCAGAGGAGTTTCTGTAATAAAATTTCTGTACCTTCAGCAAGTTGGAGGGTGAGTCTTAGCAGCTCCTGTCTTTAAAGCAATGCAAGGAGACTGGATAGCTGTTGATTAACCTAAGAACAGGTATATGGTAAGGCTTCAAAATGTTGTGTTTTTTCTCTTTTTCAAGTGTGGTTTATTTTAATTCTGGACCTGGGGGCTAGAGTTGTAGGAAGGAATAGCAGAATATAACTGTGACCCCTCTTCTCATCCTACAGACTGTTCCTGGCCCTGCCCTGGTCTTTCAGCCTCTCCTTCCATTGCTGTGTGTATGTATGTAGATATTGTGAATATATATATAAATAATCTTTTTAAAGAATTGGAGAGCATTATTTGAGCTTGACTTCAGCCATTTGCTCACATTTGAGGAGGAACTGAAATGTGACCTTCATCTGCCACTGACCGTGAACAGTAGGGTGCAAACATGCTGAAGCATTGCTGTGGGGGTGTGGAATTCCCAGACCCTCGTCCAAGCTTGGAGTGGGTGCCTGAACTCTCCTGTGACCCTGTACCACAGGGTGGCTGTGGTGGGTGACCTCTCCTGTCCTGGAAGTTGTGCTCTCCAGCTGACTTGGCAGTGACTTCCAGTTGGGTTGACTGGATCCTGGGGTGTGCTGAAGTTCAGCCCTTTCCTCCTGTGGTGGGGCATGTGGGGCACAGGCATGGTATGCTGGTCTCAGCCTTTCCTGTCTACCTTTTACTTCTTTGGCATCACATCTGTTATTCTTTGCTCCAAGAGGAAGGCATGCAGCAGTCTTGGTCTTTTCCTTCTGCTGTTCTGTGCTGCACACTCTGGCCACAAGCCTCTGTGCTGTCCCATTTGCACTTTGTGCATTATTTCAGCCAGGTCTCAACCTCCATCCTTCACCTTTGTGGACTGAGTTCTTGCTTTCGTTCATCTTGTGTAGACATCTGCTGGCATTGTGTCCATCTTCCCTTCATGTCCATTGCAAAGGTGAACAGAGGCTGTGGATGCCCTTGTTATTTGGGACAGGGAAGTTGGGATAAGTAACATAAAGGCCTGGGGGGTTGGGTTTATTTGTCCTCTTGTGGATTTTGGAGATGAGGTGCTATGTTATGAGGGGTTTGTGTTTCGTTGGATGTTAAGATGTGAGATCTTGGTGTTCACAGGGCCGTTTCCCACACTTTTCTTCCTTACCTCTCACTGCTGTATGGCATTTTGCCCTTTATTCAGTGATGTGTGTGTATATGTATGTGTGTATATATATATATTTCTAATAAACTATCACAGCAGACCAACTGCTGCTCTGTGATGGAACCACTGTGGAGCTGGCTAGACCAAGTACTGTCCAGCTTCCAGCAGCCCTGACCAACACCTGGGCACAGCCATGCCACACACAGCACATCAAGTGTATCATTTTTCCTCGAAATTTCATTTCTGCCCTCTCCTGTAGCTTTTTGTCAGTGCCCTTGAGTATGCTGGGGTACAGAAATGAGGCTGCAGGTGCATGGCATGTCATAAGGGAAATGTTCTGTGATGAAACAGCTGTTTCTGTGCTGGGAGAGAGGTAGGAAGTTGCCTGCAGCGTGGCTGGAGTGGCATAATGCCACTGAGAGGCAAACCAAGAGGGTTCATGGTGTACGAAGAAGTGCTGGGGTTTAATTATTAAGCTCCCATAAATTTGAGGAAATGAATATTGCCTCTTCACATTCACAATCTGAAGAGAAAGTATTTAAGCATGGCTTTTGCCTTAACTTAATAACTGCAGCTATAATAAAGTGAATTAAACTATGTGTTTGATTCATAATTGGTATTTCTGTTACCACAAGTACAGCCATTCTCTTCTCAAGTACATTAAGCTGTAGGAAACTGCTTTTTATTGGCTAAAGTTTCATAATACATTTATGTGTTATTGGAAACATAATTCACATGTAGAGCGTTATTAAAACCTCACTGGCTTCCAGTTTAAATCTTTGTACAGTGATTTAGCTCCTTTCTCATTTTTACGTGGCATTTCCATAATAATTAAACATGAATCTGTCCTTGCAATCTGTACCCAGAAGTTCTGTGGTGAGCAGCAAAGGGAGTGACATTCTTCTTGGTCTCAGATGCTGTAGTATTATTGAGTCCATGAATTACTTCCCCCTATCCAGAATTGCTCTGAATAGATCAAACAAATGCTACTCTTAAGTAATGGAAATACGGTACATTATAGGCTATGCTATGAATGCTAATAATGTCATTTTTCTCAGATATTAAAAGTTTCTCATTTTTTATTATACTGCTTGATGACATGCAATTGTCTTCTGCTGCGAACTCTAAGCAATTGTATTATTAGCATGAGAAAAGACCCATATTACTGAAGATTGCATTTAGGTGTGTGAAATCTGTCTTGCTATTTCCTGTATCATTATTTAATACTTGTTTTCATTGCAACTTATAAAGATACTTGGTGGAATTTTTAGCTAAGCTACTCATTCATGAAATCTAGTTTTGCTTGCAAAACAAGTTGATAACAAGTATAATAGAATCATGGAATGGCTTAGGTTGGAAAGGACCTCAAGGTCCACACAGTCCCAACCCCCTGCCATGGGCTGGGTTCCCCCAACCTTCTGAGGCTGCCCAGGCCCCGAGTGTCTCGGGATGGGGCAACCACAGCTCTCTGGGCAGCCTGTGCCAGTAAAAAGTTTCTTCCTAATGTCTAATCTAAGTCTTCCTTCCTTTTGTTTATTACCATTTCCCCCTTGTTCTATCACTTCGCATTACTGAACTTCGTGAGGTTTTCATTGGCCCAGTTTCTGAGCCTGTTCAGGTCCCTCTGGACGGCAAATGGTGGTCTTCTGGAATGGCAAATGGAGGACAAGTAGACACCCAGAGCACCTTAAAAGGTACCAGCAAAACTATTGGCAACTGATTTTAAGCCCACCATGTTCCAAATGTGAACTCGATCTGTGGTTTTTACTGAATTGTTTATTATAGTCTGTTTGCAAGAATGTAGAACTATGATATCAATCTCTTGGGCAGAAGATAGTGTTTATTTTTTTATTTTTAAGTTTAGTAATATGAAGTCCAGCATTTTAGGGGATTTTCTATTGTTTCTTTATTTTTGTCAACTGCTAGGTGGATATGCATGTGAATCGTATTTTTGTGTATTTTTCGCAAGCTACTGGATTACCTTTATTTTCTGTAGCTGTACAGTTTTTCTTTCTTTCTTTTTTTTTAATAGTTACTATTAACAGCCTGCTTTACTTACAGAAAGGGATTTTAAACCATCAAATACCACCTTAGAAAGAACATAATGTGTTTTGCAGGTGAAATCAGACATTCAGGTAATACTGCAGTTAAAACATCTTAAAATTATTCTAATAGTTGTTCATTGTCTCTTCTTGGTGATTGATTATCTTTTAATGTCTCCAGGTGAAGGCTAGACAGATTCATAGTTGGCTTACTGTTATTCAATGAAAAACATTTATCTGGATTAATGTAAGAATAACTTGGTTTGAAAAATAGCTTTTAATATTTGTAATACATCTTGGAAGTCATAAACTGTAATCATCTTCATCCTAAACTCATTCTCTAAGAGCATTTTAGGTAAGTTTCCTTCATCTTGTGTTGAATTATTGGGGTACGTTGTTTAAAATAATAGCAATAATAATACTTAATGCTTTCAACAGAGATTTTGTAATATAAAGTAAACTAAAAATAAATATCTAGAATGAGTTAATATCTAATTGCCAGAATTTTAATGTGTACTACATAGGTAAGGGGATGTTAACAGAAAGAATTTAATAACAAAGACATTTTTGAAGCAGTCTTTTTATTTTTTTACACATTTTCTCTCCAGATGAAAGTGATCTTAAAATAACCATTTTGCTCATGACAGTAACAAGTTATGACCATTTTAATAGAAAGTTCACAATGAAAATAGAACACATCAGATGATCCAGTCAGGTCAAAATGACAAATTTTCACAAAAGGGTGTATCCTTTTTTGTCTTCATTAGCTGTAACCATTGCTGTGTGCTAAACTTCTGGAAAAATATGATGCATTTCTTCCTTTAAAAACAATAACAGAACACCAAGAATAAAAATTACTTGGTGTACGAGTAATTTCAATTTCATGTTATGGACAGAATATTATTTTGACAGATTGCTGTGTAGTGTTGTGCACTCAGATTGCGGAAAAATACAAGGTCAAAGATATTGTCTCTAATGACCTGTAAACTATTTTAATAAAAATGTTGTCAAAAGAAATGATAATCATATTTTGACATTTGTCCTGGGAGTGTCATCAAGGACCTCATTAAAAATATAACACATTATGATTTTTTGCCTGACATCTCTAAGTGTAATGCTTACTCAGTATTTCTGGAAGGTATAGATAATGCTTTTGTTAGTGAGTTTACAAATCAAGAAACTAATATGGTAAAGAAGCATCATCTCCCTGATAGGCTTTGCTAGTGGTTTTTGGAAACATTCCTAAAGAAAACCAGTTCTGGTTATCAGTCTGATTCAAGAGGCGTTTCACTTGGCAGTGAAACTAGGGCTGGAGGGAACCTCAAACATGAAGACTGCATTTGATACTACTTTTCTCCCAGAACAAGGATGCTTCAAAGAAGAGAAAACTAATGTGGTGCTAGGTTGTAAAAACAATCATTGGGAATTACAGCCAACTCAAGGCATGTAGAGGAAATAAGGTGGTTTAGAGTATGTTTCCAGATGTGATGAACTTGCAGGTCTGTGAAACAACTAAGAGATTCAGCATGCTCAAAAAACTATCGGAAAGAACAGGGAAAGTTGCAAGGCCATTCTACACCTTTAATCCTATTGTGGAGTGGCTTCAAGTACAATAATAGAGGTAATGATGTCTATAGCAAAGTTATGTGAGGCAAAGCCAGCTGGGTAGAGCTGGCAATGCTTTGATGGGTAGAGAAGGAAGAAGAGCTCAAATTAAAAAGGAGCTGCTGGCTGTGTTCTCTGCTGCAGAATGGGTTTGTCAGTTCACCTCGGGGCACCAGATGGACTTGCAGTCTGTTCAGAAGCCATTAGGGAGATCACTGTGATGAAGCTGGTGGTGAATGCTGCCAAATGACTATAACCCTTGTTAGATACATAACAGTCCAATGAAGTGATGATAAGGTACTCCCCAGCAGAGCCATGGCTAGTGGAGATACATCATGCAAGGGATGCTAGCCAGACTACAGTGTAGACAACTTTTTGGAATAGTAGAAAGCCTACTGATGTGCTATATCTCTTTTGGCATTCAAGAATTAGAGCTATGGTGTACCTATGATGGACAGTATGAAGGGAAAACAGTCATTCTCAGACATTTAAGAGATTGCATGAGATAGTTGCTACACATGGGTATATAGAATACTTGATGTGATTAGCCTCAGTGTGATTGTGTGTTAATAGATTTCAGCAGCATCAAGTAGAAAATGACTTACACAAAGACTCCATAATACTTACAGAAAGGGAAGAACTAACAGCCAGCATGGAACCTAAATGGAGAAGATACTGTAAAGGAAATGAGATTAGATTCTGTACTGCAGTTGAATAGAACCCTTTTATTTCTAGAGCATGGCGTGTTGTGGAGCATGTTTCTTCTTTATCTCTCAGTTCGCAAGATCATCATCTTTCTTTCATGGAAGTACTTGCTGAAGAGCAGCTTGCCATGCTTGAAGATAGCTGCTCAATTTCTGCTTTCCTTCCTTTCCATAGGGTTCAACTGGGGTTTGTTTATTTATTTTCTAATTGTCCAATTAGAAGATGCCTCAATATTTTAAAGGGAGTACAGTTGCACTTAAAACCTCAACAAATAACCAGAAGAAGTCAGAGAAAAGCAAGTTGTGGGTTTTTTTTTTTTCCCAATATTTATTTTTCATGTTTTCCAAAAACTGAAGAAACAATGTAACCTAACAGGACTTCTGACAGAAATGCTGCTCAAGATGCTCTTTAAAACTCGGTTCTTTTTTTGGAGGGGAACAGAAGCTGATGTGGTGCAGCTGAACTCTCCAAAGTAAACAGCTGCTGTTCTGTTCACCTTTTGTAAAGAACGTAGGATTGTTTTCTGTCTAAAAGTTTCAGTTTCATTGAAGAGAAGATAATTGATGGTAAAAGCTTGTGGGGAGAGCACATTTCAGTTTTAAATGTTATGTCAGTGACAAACACTGTCAGAATAAAAATACATTGCCGACTTGGTTTAGAATAAGGTTTGGCAGGCTGTAAGCTCCTTTCATTTTCTATCAAATAAGATATGACAGATTTTCAAAAGTCAACTCTACAGCTTATAAGCAGTATGGAGGCGTAATTGTTTCCTTATGCTCTCTTTTACAAATGCACTAAACATTAAGAATCAATTACTTACCAGTGTGCCAGACTGTTACTTAACATGGTATGTCTACTGTGCCTTAATTTTTGCCTTGAAAAGGTATTTTTACTGAGCTAATGCTATCTTACAGTCTCCACGCAATCCCAACCAACCATGTTGATACTTAGGCCTTTGGCTGCCTCATACAGCTTCTTTGTTAAGGGATTCCTTCAAAGCCTCTCAGAATACAGCATGCACCTGGACCTGTACAGATGATGCCAATGTGAGACAAATCATGTGGAATGCCTGAAGGATGTAATAAATGTTGCATGTGATGCAAATTCTTTTGACAGAGATATCTGAGGGAGAGTGGAATTCTTGTCTAGCTATTTGAGGGATTTTGTATGGAAATGAGCTGCTAGTAGTGATGTAGGAATTGCCACATTGCATCAGGATATCAAGCTTGATTTCTTGCCCTTGGCAATGTTGACTGTTTTATAATCCCATTATTCAGAGTGAAGGGCTGCCCATCTAAGTCACTCAGAGGAGGGGCAATTTTAGGGAGGAGGAGTGGACTCCTTGTTGATTTTTGCAATATCAGTGTCCTCCTTCCCTGCAAGATGAGATTATGTCCTTGAAATGCATGCAACAAAGCAAGTGTAGTGCCAGTACAGTACCTATTAGTGGTTAGTTTATCTGTGCATGTTCTGATGTGTGAGCATTCCATGTTGCACAAGGGCTTGCATGCAGTTCTTTGGACATTAATAACATGCAAAGATTAGTGGCCCCAGTATTAAGTTCTACTGTAGAAAGTTGTTAATTCCACAAACTTATTCAGGACATGTTGAATCTGTGCTCCATTTCATCCTTGTCTATATCAGATCATATGTGGAATTCTGTGTATGAATTAGGCTATCAAAATATAGTTCTCACTTGGAATTTTCATGGAGTTGTTTTAAGTCACTAGTAACCAGTTACAATATACAATCATGGGGAACTTAGAGCTCACTAACAATGTTGCTTAAATTTGTAACATGATTGCTTTTTCACCAGGAAGCTTGCAGAGGGAAAGAGCATGGGACCTGGAAATCCACCCTGCCTTTAATTCCAGAATTCACATCTTGTGCATTTCACCCTCAAGGCCCAGCAGTGTGTTTACTCTGAAGTTTTATTAGGATCTATATTTTTGAAAGCCTGATCTGGAGAGAAGCTCCTAACATATTGCCACAGTAATCACCCCTGGCAGTAGAACTTAAATACAGATTAATTACATAAATATAGGCATCTAAATGTTGGCAACAAGGTAGCTTAAAAATAACACATCCTAAAACCATTCTGTTCTGTTAACAACTGATAATCACTATTGCACAACACAGTACATTAATTAAATACATTTATATCTATCCCTTCTTTATGAGTAACTGAAAGCAATGTTCTTTCAAAATATTCTACTGCAGTATATGAGACTTAGTTAGACATTAGAGTGGTGAGATAAGCTATTTAATTGAGGATGTAGTACGCTAACAACTTACTTATCACAGCACTTGGGATTCAGTGATCCGGGAACCATTAAAGATGATCTTTCCTGAACAACTCATTGAAAATGACATGTCCTTTCCACTCGCTTTCCTCTAAGATACCTCTTATGAATACCGTATTTACCTTTTGGAATCTCCTTGTTCTTTCCTGTGTCTAGTCTCCGAGGGAAAGCTTATAATCTCCTGTGTTATATACTTTGTTTTCATCTATTTCTCCAGCTAGATGAAAGCCTCTACTTATATAAAGAGGTTAGAGGCTACATTCAGTTGTGCTTTTTCTTCCTCTGCACTGTAATTCCTGCATTGAGAATGCAGCTACCAACAGGAAAGTGCTGCGAATTCACTGCTTGGAGGATCTAAAGTGAGGGTCATGCTGAAAAGTTGTGTGTAGTGCTTCTTACAGGTTCTAGGAGCATCCCACTTTCCAGATGTCTGTTCCAACTTTTCTTATTAAATGATAAGAGTTATTATCTTTCTTATTAAAAGAGAGTCTCTTATCTTAAATGAAAACATCTGCAGACTTGTTCTCTCTCCCAGGTTCATGTTATGCATCTAATAGAATGGGGCACTTTGTTACTGCTGCACTGGTTAGAGTTCGGTTGGCTGAGACTACCTTTGCATTTCCAGAAGTGGAGAAAAATGATTACAATAGAGAAACAGCATTTTTTTACAGCTGAAAAAAAAAAGTCTGCTGCTGTATGGCCTTGAGGATGAAGAAGGGTAAAGGGAAAGTTGAAAAAAATGCTAAGCATTGAATCTCTCCTTTCTGACTACATAGGCTGAATTATAATGCTTCATTTTCACATTTGTAAGGGGAAGAAGCATGTGTGATGTGTTTTTAGTGTTTAGCATGTATTTAGGGTTTCCATACTGTATAAGTTGCATAAAGATATCACTGGGATCCTCTTCATAGAGCTGTAGCTACCAGCAGGACAGGCAATTACTAAGTGAGGGCAGAGTAATTCATTTGAATCCAGGCTCTGCAGCAAGATTGTATTGGTACTAGAGAGTGTGTTTCATAGTAAAATATAATTCATAGTATTTATGCAGATTTGGAAGTGGCTTGAACAGCTGGGCAGGTGAGCTGCAGGGAGTTTCTATGGATGCCTGCTCACACTTTATCTCCTGCAGTATCAGAAGAATCTCTAAACCATCCATTTGCAGAGATGGGTGTTATTGGTTGGAAGACATAATAGCATTCCTTTAGGTGCTCCCGTCAACTGTCTGTTCAGCAGTCACACTGAAAAACAGCTCTGAAACATTACTGCACCACTTTCATCACTTTTCCTCTCCATAGATATCCCACTCCTGGATTACTAGAATACTGAGTTCTACTTCTTTCTGAGGAGTCTGGTATGGAGGAGGTTATTTTTTTTTGCTAGCTTTCCCTTGTTTTCCTAGAACACTTGACTCATTGGCAGTCATTGTCTTCCATTCTTTTATCACACTAATAGGCTTTCTATGCCTCAGGATAGTCTTTAAATCAGCTGGCCTGATCTTCTGATGTGCTGCTCGCCTGCAATTCTACCTGGCTTCAGCTGGCACTGGGAGCAGTATCGAAAATGAGCCTCCAAATGAGCAGATGGTAGCATGTGCTCTTTGTTAGCTCTGGCTCTGACCCATTTGTGCTGATTTGCTGTTTTAATAGCTTCGAACTTTCTTAGGTCACTGAGTCACAATTCATTTTCTATTGGAGTTGATGATGGCAAAATCTACAATTGGTGAGAGATAAAGGGAGGGAATATATGGATCTGAGTTGCAATTTAATTTACCCTTTCCTTCCCATCACTCTTTAAGTTAGTGACCTGAGTGAAAAAGTTGAACTAACACACAGAAGAATGGAGAATTTCTGTTTTAAACTCATTTTGTACACTGGGATGAGGTGATCACTGCTAGTGTTTATGTAGGCTTGTTGCAACTGAATTCAGAGTATTAATCTGGAGCTGAAATTCTAATCCAGCACTATTGTTCCTGCAGGAACACTAATTCCATGTTTTAGGATGCTACACAGCTGCAGTATTTCAATCACATAGCATAGGGGCCATAAACTAATGGGGTTTGACATTCATTCTGTAGAGTGTTACTGAAACTGGAAGAGTGCAGCAAAATGACAATGGGGTAACTGTTGGTAGAAGATAGAGGACAGAATTAAAGTACGGTAGCTGCAATGATTGTCTGTTTAGTGTACCTGCATATAATTCAAGCTCACAACAGCTTTGTCCTGTGATGGAGGCAGGTTAAATCATGCAAAAATTGCTCAGGGAGAGAGATGGCACTGCAGTCCTCTAGCTGTAAGTAGTGCTGGTAATGACAAACAATGTGCATCAAAGCTGGGAAAAAGCAACCTTTAATTACTGTCTTCCTTTGTATTTATCTATTTCATCTGAGAACAGTGCCTTCTAACTGAACCAAGATAATTCCAGAAAGGAATAAAACCAGCATGGGTTTGAGTGAATACGTAAAACGTAGGTTGAGGTTCCTAAAACCATATTAGAAAAGAAAAGCTTTATTTCTATCCTCTTTTAATCCGCCACTAAACTTCCTTTATCTGCATTAGAAGGGCATGCTGTTGTAGTATTGTGTGGTCTCTGATTATCAGTGGAAAGAAAAATCAACAGAATACTCAAGTTACAATCTAAAATCAATGTGTAAAGTGTAGTGGTGTCCACAACAGCTTGTGGTGTTAATAATGAAAAAAAAATTGGACTCTTCCAAAGCAATGAATGTCATCAATATGCTGTAAAAGCAATTAGTAAAGTTTTCCAATGAAAAGAAACCCACATCTTTGTCCTCTGTCTTCCACATCTTTCCCTTTTGCTTTCAAGTTTTCAGTTCTACAGATCTGTGAAGTAGTTGGTATGAAAGATGTTGGGAGAAATTCTCCTGTACAGAAAGTACAGCTGGCAGGGAGAGTAGAAAAATCAGTTGATTTCCCACTCAAAATTTCACTACTGAATAGACCAAAAAAGGTAAGTTAGGGGTTAGTTTGGTGTCTTATTTACTGAGGACATATTTCTCCTGTGTGGCTGAAGTTCCTCAAATATCCTGCTGCCTTTCCAGAGTGGTATGTAAGTGAGTTGACCCTGCTATGTATGACAAAGTTGTCTGCTGATGCTGGGCAGTTTCTGGGCTTAGATTTGAAATAAGATCACCTCACTGTATCTATAGGAGAGTGACAAACATAGCATTGTCAGCCAGGTTTGATTACATAAATTGGATTCCAGTTGTTCTAACACCAACTTAAAAATGAAATTAAAGATGAAATGAGATACTAAATGGAGTCCCAGCAGTCACTGCAGTAAATGAGGACAGACCTGTGTTATGCAAGTCTGATACAATGGAGAGAAGCCAACACATAGAACACGAGCCAGGGAAGAAAAAGAGATTCCTTATTTCAGGAAATGATATAAATGTACTGTTTTTGCCAAATCTGCAGATTAACTGAAACTGGGAGATCATAGAACCATAGAATAGATGATTAATTCCTAGATAGATGTCTGACTCTGGTTGTAGTAACTGTTATACAGAATCATAGAGTTGTTTGAATTTGAAGAGATTGTTGAAGGTCATCTAGTCCAGCTCTCTTGCAATAAACAGAGATCCCTACAGCTCCATCAGTGCTCAGAGCCCTGTCCAGCCTGATCTTGAATATCTCGGGTGTGTCAACCACATGACACAGCTTGGCATCATATACCCAAATGCCTTTTTAAACCCAGTACTTAAAACACTTAACTACATACAGCTGTTATAGAATTGTAGCCCACCTGTAGCTGCTAAAGAAGTAGGCAGATGGGACATGGTTAATACTTGGTTTTTGTAAAACAGCTGCAGAATGGAAGCTCTGACCAAGTTAGTCACAGCTGCCTTTTGATTGTCTAGCCAATAAGGGTGTGGTTATCTTACTGCTAAATCACTGAACACTGTGGCCAGTATTGCTTCAACCCAGGTGAGAGAGCTGCTTTAAATGAGACAGCTGATTGTTTAGGGCTTGCACTGAGGGTGAGCTGGGAGCTTGTCTGAAGTTAGGGAAGTACAGATGGTGCAGGATGCGCATGAAAGGTGAGTTCATGGATGAAACTGTACTAATGAGCTGTTATTATTTGTGTGTCCTTACTTGTTTTTAGTATAAATCTTTTCTTTTTTTTTTTTTTAAGTTATTGAACTAATGTTTACTTGGAAGTGATATGAGGATTAGTTTAAGTATCTGTGGAGCTTTTATTTTGAAGCTGTAGAACAATCTGTAAGCATTGAGGTTTAAATACAGACTGGGAAGGAAGTGTTGATGAGCGAATTCTTGGTGATGCTGCATTATATCAGGCTGAGTATTTTATTTAAAGGTAAAATAGAAGCCATGGGAAGAGTTTGTCAAAGTATGAATAGTAAAAGAATCTTATTAATGACTCTATAGACCATAATATGGTTCTATTTAATTTATGAGTACTTAAAACCTGTTAGATCTTGATGTAGACTTAAAACATTTGGGATTTTTTAAGGGGGCTGTGATGGGAACAGCATTTAAAGTGTGTTACTGGGACTACTTCTTGTATCATTGCTGATGCCTGGAATAAGCCATATTTCATCTTTATTATTGCTTTTAATTTTGAACAGCATATGTAAAACAATATAAAAAAAAGACACCTTTATTGTGGTCACTGTAGCCTAGAGTATGAGGAACCAGAAATAGATACATCTTAGGTGGAAATACAATACTTTTTCCTTCAGTGTTATACTGTTCGGTAGAACTGTATCCTGTATATAAAAATGAGTTAAAGCTCCAGAAAAACATTACAACACCATTCAAATTTCCTTCTGAAAGGAGTACATGTTATAGATGTTTGCACTGGGTTCTATGCAAATCTCCTTTTGCTAATGAGCAATTATAGTGGAAACTTGGTAGCATATGTGCATCAAGTGTGATGTGTTTCTAGATTGTTTGGTGTTTTTTTCCACTTTAAACAGTGACTAATCCAAATTCTGACTGAGAAACAGGCAGAGTGACTCCTTGCAATAAATACAGTGAACATTTAGAACTTCTAGTTTATGTGCTTCATATACAGATTCAGTAAGGTTGTTAAGCTTCTGAAATGTAGCTCTTTGTTCTAGCTTGAGTGTATGTATGGGAACTGTTAGGTCATGGCCTGTACCAGTGATTGAGCACATGGTGAAGTGGTGTGGCCAGCCCTGGGAGCACATGTGTAAGCCATTCACCTGTGTGATGAGAGGGGTTGGACCCAAGGTCCACTTCTCCCTAGCCTCATTAAGGGCTGGCAGCTGAGAGGGAAGCCTCTTTACTTGGATGTTGCCTCCCTCAAAGAGTTTTGAAGTCCACCTGTATCTTCGGAATGGTGTAAGCTATTCCTTTCCTATTTACCAGCTTGTGACTAATGCCTTTCTTGAGTTATCCTGAACCTGATCAGAGGTGACCGTATAGCCTTTATTACCTTTATTCTTTCCATACAGTGGTTTTTTTTTGGATTAATATAAGTTTTCTTAATCCCCTAATATTAAGGATATTTTAGATTAATTTGAAATGAGGTTATTTGTGTAGATCAAGCAAACAGCAAAATGAAGTCCTTGAGTGTCTCTGGTCTTAATTTGTATCATCTGCTCCTGTATCCTCAGGAAGGCAGGTCAAACTGTCAGAGTGACAGCATATATCTATTTGCTTCTGTGATTTACTATTTCAACTTAATGATGGAAGAAAACCTAGCTTTTGTCTGTTACAGCAGAAGCTTTGCTTCATAGAGCAGTATTTTGCATCACTTCATGTGACACAGAATAATCTCTGTAACATGTTCTAAGGAGGGAGCTGCAAAGATCTTTTAGAAGAAGGGAACAGTGTGTTCTCAAAGGGACTAATTCTTCTGAAGGGAATGAAAGGCCAATGAATATTTGGTCAAGATTTGTCTCCTTTCTACTCTGCCATTCCTGAGAGATTTTATAAATACATTTGATATTGACACTGAGAGAATCCCAGTAGCTTGATGTTACAGCTCAGAAGCTGTCAATAACAAGATGTACTTTCTGTTCTGGAGGGTTCAAATTGTAAAATAGAGTGAGAATTTTAATTTTTCTAATTAAACCATGCACAGGCCTGCATTGAGACCCTGCTCTTGCTGATTAGCCAGGGAAACAGATGTACTGTGTGAATGTGCTGGATGTGGAGAATTTCTAACTAAGATAAGAGCACTGCTGCATGACAGCATCCAGAGGTAGCCAACACTGCTGAAAGCAACATATTTTCCAGCAAAGGCAAATATCAAAATAAGAAATATAAAATGTTTTTATATACTTTGTAGGCTGCTCTTTTATGATTTGATGGTTATTTGCCATGTAACTCAGAGGATCTGGCTACTCCTTAGTCTCACTGTTAGGTTTCAGATTGAAGTCACAGTTGAAACAAATCATTGAGCCTGCTGTGCTCTGAATCTGGCAGGAAGACACACCCTTTATGAGGCTTTGGCAAGGGGCATCTGGAAAAGATGGTCAGTGTTAGTCAGTTTTGTGTGTTGCCAAGAAATTCTTTCAGGAGCTGGCTGAAATGAGCTGTTTCTGAGCCTCGAGCAATAATAGGAGGGCACCATTGTGGGGAAACAGTGCCATTGTTTTTTCCAGGGTCCTCCCTGGCATCAATATCCTTAGCCTTTGAGTGTTTCCCAGACATTAAGTAATCTGTATGTAACATGCGTTGCTCTGCCAGCTGAAGACTATAATAAAAGCATCTATTGTGAGTACCTGGAGGTAGAGAATGCTTTCTGAACTTTGTTGATGTGCATGGGTGATATTTACATATGTGGGGAGAAGCAGAGGGTCAGCACTGAGCTATGCTCTCAGGGGACACAAAAGGGTCTGAGGGAATGGCATGGAGCTGGGACAGAGGAGGGTTGGGGAAAAGCTCTGCCCCAGAGTGTGGTGGGCATGGCCCAGAGCTGCTGGAACTCAGAGAGCACAGGAGCACTGCTCTTAGCTGTAGGGCTTGGGTGGTGTAACTTGAAGCCAGGAATGTGGCTTGTGGGTCCCTTCCAACTTGAGATATTGCATGATTTTATCTTTTCTTTTTGGAGTAGAAACTTGGAACTCGCTTAATAATTCTAAAGCCTGAGGGAATACTTGACCACCTTAACATGGTACAAAAAACCCATAGGATATACAAAGAGGGCCTGAATTTTTATTTATTTTCATGCATGTGGGGGAAGAGATCCTTCCTGATCTGAAAGAGAAGGATTTTACTTATCTATACTCTGCTAACAAGGTCAGGATTAAGACAGAACACATCAGAGTGAGTTTGAATATGTTCTCAGCCTTGTTGAAATTTGGGAAGGAAAATACAGTCATTCCAGTTGCCAGCAGGGTTATATGATATGATCATCCATTCTGATTTGCAGAAGAGTATTTGAAAGGTTCTTTTTAAAAGTTATTTGCTCTCCTGGATTTACTGTGTTGTGTATTTCAAAGTAACTCCTTGGCAGTTCAGTCTAGCTGCATGTTTTATAAAGAATGCAGGCTTGAGCCAGTTTCTCCCAAAACATTAGCCTATGTAGTCTGTGAATTGTGTTTTAACTGGTGTAATTCAGAATTGCCCCCATGCACCTGTCAAGAATCTGGCCTTGACTTTCACACTTGTCATGTAAATGTGGTTTTTGCTTTAATTTTTAGGTAGACTTATGTGGAGCCAGGAGTTGGACTCAGTGATCCTCGTGGGTTGTTTCTAACTCAGATATTCTGTGATTTGCTTATTCTAATGCAACTGATTGCTCTTTACTTTCCAGCACTGCTTTGTGTAAACAGCACTGCTGCTAAATCATGGCACGTGAGTTCTGGAGCTTTCTGTTTTCCTGTTAATATGTTTAGATCATACTGGAATAGTTAGCCCAATATTTGGTCAGATTGGTTTGCAGGCTCACGCAATTATTTATGTTCTGGTACGTGTCAGAAGAGTAATGCATCAAGACTTGTGTCATACAGACCCTGGGGATTTAAATGTTTGTTACAGAAGAGATGCTGCTTAATGGTAAGGCTGAGAAAGGATTTCACAATAAATCATCCCAGCTTCTAAGCTGTCCAGGGAAAAGGGAACTGATAGATAGTGACAGCCAGGAGCCAGCTTTGCTTTTACTAATAACAGAGAGCCTTCAGTATAAAAGAGAACACAGCTAAGCTACAAGTGTATGCTCTTGTGGAATTCAGTGCATTTGTTTGTAGTCCTGGATATATATTACTCTATAAAATGCTATAGTGATGGACAGCTTTAAGTTAAAATAATGAGTAGTCTATATATAATCATATTCTATATGAGTAGTAACTCATAGGCTATCGCAATGCTCAGCCTTCAGGTAAACAGATGTTTACCTGAAAACCCTGGGTCTTGGCAGAAGGATGCTGGAGAGACATTCTGTGACTACAGAAGGTGTTTGTACAATGAGATAATCAGAGATGAGGCTTATAATATTCTGCACCAAGATAAATGCACTCTTTTAGCTAGGAGGAAGGGAGTTGCAGAGGAAGTAGGGTGTCAGAATTTGTTCATGGAAAGAGTGATTAGGCTTTGGATTGGGCTTCACGGGTAAGTGGTAGAATCACCATCCCTGGAGATATTTAAGACGTGTGGATGTGGTGCTTAGGGACATGGTTCAGGAGCGGACTTGTCAGTTTTACGTAATGACTGGACTTCATGATCTTATGGATTATTTTCAGCCTAAGTTATGCTGTGAGTCTATGTGCAGCTAGTCGTAAGCAATAGTATTTTCCTGTTTTGTAATATCCCCCTCAGTTCTGAAAAAGGCAGACATCCCTTAGAAACTGAAACATCCAGCCAGAAGCCTTCTTTGCTGTTGAAGGCTTCAAGTACATTCTTTTTTTTTTCCCCCGCTGTTTCATCTGCATCTGCTTTAGTAGACAACATCAGCTCTTTTTGTCCAAAATGACTTAATAGAGTGGCTCTTGATCTATGTTCGATATGCTACTGAAAATTGCTCTGTTACACCCAATGTCTTTGCTCTATTCCATCTCCTCTTGAGGCTGATTTCAAAGTAAGACATAGGTGATCCTACTTAGGTCAGTATTGCTCAGTTTTTCCTTTCTTATCTAGCCATAGCTTGGTCCATACTTTTAAACTACTGTAATCACTAATTTAAAAAAAAAAAAAAGGTTGGGGGTACAAGATACAGGAATACTGATGCAGTGTCTGATTTAATTATCATTCTCTAGATTTGCATAACTTCTAAGTGTGTTAAATATAATGTTTGGATGAATCAGCCGGAGTTCACGACTGTGCTATCAGAATGCTACACTTGAGACTAGGTAGGAAAGGAGAGTAGCAAGGTTATAAGAGGCAAGTTAGAAAGCTCTGACTCGGAAAAGTAATTCAATCTTCTCTCTTGGAGGGCCTCTGTTAAGTACAAGCTATGAATTGCACTGATGTTGTTCTGAATGGTATTTAAGAACTACAGTGAGATGCTGTTCCCAACCAAAGACCATGAAGGGGAAGGGAGGGCAGTGTATTTGCTTGGGTGCCTCTTAAAATTGTAACTTTAGAAGTGTAGATTCTCTGAGTACTGATGCATGCATGCTTCTAAGAACATCTTTGGTGTGAATTGAAGGGTTTGATGCTAACAAGCTTATTCTCCATGATTATTTTGTTTCATTGCCCTTTGCTGAAATTTTGACTAAAATGTACTACTTCTTCCATAACAGTGGTTTACATTTGAATTCAAAAGAAGGCCAAGTCTACAGGAATTTGGGTTAGAGAAGTCTGAAAGCAGAGCACAACCTGGTCACTAATAATTGTCCTTGGAAGTCATTGATGCCAGACTCAAATACTGTTCTGATGTTTTGTTATTAGAATGCTGACAGGTTACAAATTCTGTCTGTTATACTATTAGCAAGGTCTCTTTTCTCACATCTTCCAACAGAAATCCAGGTAGTCAGCTCTACTGCTCTGGAACTTGCTCTGGTTTTGGTTTCAGTGTCTGTGTAGGAGTATTTGATGCGGATTTTGTTAATTTCTGGTGAAGATATGAACTGTTCTAGCTCATCATTACGTGTGGTGCTGAGTCTTGTGATGCAGATGGCCAACTTCTGCTGTGTTGTTGAGATCCCACTGTAAACCTAATCTTAAGACACATGTTTTGCTGGCTAGTGCTGCGTGTGTTCCTGAACCTGCTTCTAAACTGTCTGTGAGCAGATCCTGACTTCTGTGAGAGATCACATCACTTTATAGCATGTGCTGAGCAACTTGTTCTCCTGGGCAGTCCTTGGTGTTTGTTCACTTGGTGGAATTAATCAGACAGCATGTGCTTATATTCCAGTCACGGTTATTAAACTTTGACTAATTTCAAAATGGCTGAATTTAGACTCTTCCTGTAAACAGTTTCATATTCTGTATGAGAATATTTTCCAGAGATTCTCACACGTTATTAAAATTCTTGCATGATTTTAGAATAAAATTGCAAATAAGTGCTATACACTCAAATACCTTAGGGAAACACAAAAATAAATGCTGAGAAGCTTTAAATCTCCATCTGTGTCATGATGAGATCTGGGTGTTAACAGCCTTCTCCCTAGTTCTACCCACTCTCAGGTTCTTTCAGATTTGCGAGCTCCTGAGCTAGTTTCTTTTTGGCTCTCAAAAGATTCTTTGTGTGTTTTTTTTTTTTTTTTTTTGTGTGTGTGTTCACTGTAGCTTGCAAACAGTGAAGTGTTGGCTTTGGAAAATAATCTCCTTTTTTTTTTTAATATCAAAATAGCCATTTTTCCTCACCTACTTATTTATCTGACTTCAGTAATGCAATAAATAGGATCTGGAGCACAAGTCTTAAGAGAAGTAGCCAAGGGGACTGGGATTGTTCAGTCTGCAGAAGAGAAGGTTCAGGGGAGATCTTATTTCTACAGCACCCTGAAAGAAGGTGGTGGTGAGGTGAGGGTTAACCTCCGAGGTAACAGCAACAGGATGAGAGAGAATGGCCTTAAGTTGTGCCAAGGGAGGTTCAGGTTGGATATCAGAAACAATATCTTCTCAGGTCACTGATGCACTGACACAGGCTGCTGAGAGAGGTGGTGGAGTTACAGTCCCTGGAGATGTTCCAGGATTGTGGAGATGAGTCCCTCCTTGCCACAACAAGAGGGTATAGTGGGGTGGTTTGGGGTTGGTGACCTTAGAGGTTGTTTCTAATCTTCATCATTCTATGATTCTAATACAACTTGGCAGCCCCCAAAGCTATTGCCTGTGTTCAGTCATCTTTGCTACTGCATTTAGCTGTGTTGTGGGAGAAAATCAAGGAGGGAGAGCAGAAAGAACAGGAGGAATCCTGCATAGATATCTTCACAGCTGTACTCAATGGCAGACAAAATAACATGATGAAATTCCAAAGCTTTGTTTTAAAGAAAGCAGGGATAGAGTCTGAAAGGTATTCAAAGCTGAATTATCCTGCCCTTGTAGTAAACTTATTTTGTCTAAACATGTTTGTGTTGACTGTGTGAGAACAGCTTCAAGCAATGCAAATAATGGCCACCTTTTGAGACCCAAATAGGAATAAACTAGGCACAATGCAGAGATGAAAATGTCACTGAAATATCAAGTGGGTTTAAGATACTACAAGAAAAAAATTCTTGGATTTGCTTACCTTGGGCTTATTCTCAGGAGGCTATGCTGAAGAAAAATGAATCTTACTGGCAAAGAACATCGCAATTTCTGTTTTCAGAAACTTAATTAGACAGAAATCCATCAGCCCTTCACTCACGAACTCAAACACTGCAATGTCAGTAAGTGGTTTGGAGCCTTTTTTCCAAGTTGGCATAAAATGCCACGTATTCTTTCTCAAAGAATGAACATACGGAGTCTGAAGTTGCATCCTAGTAAATAGCAGTGTTGGTAGGCCTAGCGTTTGTGTTAGTCTTGTGGGCTTGTCACAGTACAGCATCTTGCTTTTTGCTGCAGTTACCACCTATCAGATAAAGATTGTGCCTTGTGCTCTAGGTCTAGAAAAGAGTACTTACATATGAACTCTTCACCTCAGGTGTGGTGTCATGCATTTCTGTAAGACTTTACTGTTCCAACTGAATGTCACTGAAATAGCAGGAAGTGGATTTTGTCTGATTTATAGTATTCAATGACAAATCTAGGCATTAAAAATTTTAGATTACCAAGCTGATCACCTCTGCAGTTTTGACTTGTTCAAATTATGAACTAAGCGTAATACGTAGTCTTAAATCAAAATCTGTTTTTGAGTGTAGTGTTCTCAACAGGCTCATGGTGAGTTTACCCACACTCAAGTGAAAGCAGCTATTTAATATTCCTCCTTGACTGAATGTGGCCCTTTGCCCATATTACTTCATGATGGTAAAAGCATTTCCTGAAGACAGGATGCCTAATTTCCTAACAGACACTAATGCTGTTCTGTGTCACATGACAAAAACACATGAAAAATTATAGCTGTCTTGTGGGAAGGAAATTGAGTCACAGGGGAAAAAATGTGTCCATTTATGTTGGTGCCCTTGTTATAGGGTTCTGAGGTTTTTTTTATTTTTTCAGAATATTAACGTTATGTTGCAACTAATATGCTCAAACTAGAGCTCCCAATACCTTCAATTGCAGTTGCAAGTACCCAGTGCATTTGTGATTAAGATTCATGGCTTCAAACTAGGAACTCAGAAGAGGAGTGGGAGGAATACTAGTGCCTAGCTGTTACTTCAGAAAGTATTGCAGAGGTTTTCTGTGAGAGACAAGTACAGAATCCATCTCTTCGCAGATGCTTTTTGTGGTTTAGGTCATTTCAGAACTGATGCAGTTTTTCCTTAATGACCTCTTTCTCATCTACTGCAAAATCTTGTTTTACCAATGGTTGAAGCAGTTATCCTGTAGAAAATGGCATATTCATGTAGTGCTGATTCACTCTAATATTTTGTAAGTCCATCCCTTGATCTAGAAAAGGCAAGAAAAATGAGGGGGGGAACTCAACCTTCAGAAATGAGCTTTTATAAACTTGTAACATTGTTTCTGTTAAGTATCTTTTTAATAAATATGTTAAATTAACTCAAAGTCTGGTATGAGAGCTATCAGATATTAGAATGCATGTAGCAACCTTTCCAGTGCGAATATGTGTTTATAGTTTGAGATGGACTCTACAGGGAACAGTAGGATTGAACAGTCATTGTTCAGCTGGGCCTACAGGGAGGGGAAGCTCTGACCTCAGGATACAGTGTGATGTCAGGTCAGTGTTTCTAAAGGTTTCAAGAGGAATGTGAATTTAACAGAGGGTGTGGAGTACCAGTCTTTGGATTCAGAGCAGTGATGCTCCTGATCCGAGATCTGTAAGCAGCTTTCACTGATTGTGTTCCTTGAGCTTGGCTGGGGAAGTTTTTTAAAAAGACAAGATGTAAATTTCATTGAGATGATTTTTATGTAAGGAATTATATTTTGGTATGATAGTCTGGTTGGTTTTATAACTTGAGAATCAAGAACGGAATGAGATGTAGAAATAGAAATATGTGAGTTTCTTACCTTTTCTGTATATCTTGCTTAAAACCTCGGTTAAGCATGGAAATGTTGCTTATTTGTCTTTTATATAGGTCATATTTTGCTTTATAGCTGAACATTGGAGCCATAACTTACCAAAATACATCTAAACCAGACACCATGTGAAACACTTTTTTAGTTTCTAAGATGACTGTCATATTACAGACCTGCTTTTAGCAAGCTGAAATAATATAAATGTGTAATACTCAATGTAACAAGACCAGGAGTTAAACCCGGTGCTTCTAGAGGAGTGCAAATTTAATAGGGTAGTATTTCAGTTTATGAGGATTCAGAATGGTCAAAATAAAGAGTTTTTTTTTTAAGGGAGAAATTAATTAACTCCTGCATGAAATAAATCTGTTTTTACCACTGTGCTTTCAAGTGCAGTGAAACAAGAGATAAAGCATCTGGAATGCATAGGGACAAGTATGGGGACTTTTTTTTCTTTTTTTTGGGTTGTTTAATCTCTCTTCTCCCTACCAGCCTCTGAAAGAGGGGCAGTTTGAATGATGCCACCAGCTCAGCAGATAAAACCAGCGGCTGAATGGGTCTTTGGGGGGAGTACAGCAGGGAACAGTCTCTGTTTTTTTTGCAGTCCAGGAGGTGGCATTCTCCTCAGCTGAAATGCTGGATTTAAATTCTCTGTTCCAATTTGGGGTCTTCACTACTGTGATTGAAGCAGTCTCTGGTTCCCTTTCCAGAAGCTTTTATGTGAACAGCTGTGTTCTTGGATAAGATCTTGTTAGAGGGCAAATAGACATGGATGTATTGAAGTGTGAAATAACTTCAATATTTTTGTGATGTTAGAATTATAAAAAATAGTGGGAGTGTAAAGCTTTGATAGTAGGAGCAGAGAATGTAAAATGTTTATGGTGGAAAAAGGAAATGTGTCCTTAGCTGCAGAACTTGTAAGATATGCCTATTAACCAGCAGTGTTATGTAGTCAGCAACATTGCTTTTAAATGACAGCACATTTTCAAACAGGACATTTTGCTTTGGAATGCCCTTCTGAATTGTTTTAATGTACCTTCTTCTTCTGGATATCATGGGAAGTCTTGCATTTGTTTGTCCTCGCACAGTCAAAATAGCTGGTGGCATAGGTGGCCACAGCACTCCTCTGCTTTAATTAGAGGAAATAAATAGGAGGCATTATTTTCAGTGCAATTGATGCCTGTACATTTCCTTGTTGTGGCTATTTCTTGACAATGTTATTTGTTTTGTATGAAAGCCACATACTACATAAAATTTATATCTATAGAATATAATTTCGTGTAACATTTGCCTTACTCATGATATGCCTCATCTTGGGAATGAAAAAACATTTCTAAAACTGTTACGTCTGGCCAATCTTTCATTTCTTTTATATACATATAAAATTCTTTTTATCTATATTGTTTGTAGAATATTCACTTGATAGTTGGGAGTCATGGGACTGAGTATATGTACAAGTGCATTAGAAAAAAACAGGAAGGAATTGAAGGGTGTTGAGGGTCTGAAAATGCTGTGTGCCTGTGTTAAACTGTTACTATGACACTGAGACACAGCAAAGTACTGAGCTACACTTGTAATGGTGCCAAGCAATCATTGATGGATTGTGTTTTACTGGTCTTCTGCTGGTAAAATATGCAGAAGTATTCTGTAACTATTTTCTTAAACTCAACTTTTATTTTAAATGCACGATTGTTGGCTTGTAGCTGAGTGTGGTTTAGATGAATAGCACTGAGATGCGTGGGGTGTGGGGCAGTACTTCCCATTGGGCTCTTCTCTGACTCACCCCTGGTGTGTTTGTTTTAAGCTGTAAGGGTTTTCTGAAAAGCAGAAGTAGAACTTGAGATTTACTAAGCCTTGTGTTCTCTTCAGATTCCAACCTTACTGGGTAAAAACTGTATTCATTTTGGAAGGCAAATCATAGGCACAGCTGAAATTTGAGTGTTCTATGTTTGACCTAAAGCTGATTTCAAGTGTATATCAAGCTTGAGTTAATTGCTTCATGATGCTTGTGGGAGAAGATGTGTTTATGGTGTTCGGTTACTTTTATCACTTGGTTGATGCGCTTCTTTGTGTGGTTTATTGGAGGTGAAATTAGCTCAGCCTAAAGCTGGACTTTTCACTGCAGCTTTCTGTTATCTCAGCTGGAGTCACATCTTTAGTTCTTGTCCCTGTGAACAAATGAAGTGAAATCTCATATCCCTCCTTAAAGGGGAGAACGTCTAGTCTGAAAGGCATGATTTTCAATATTCCCCAAGTTTAAGTTCTGGGAGAATATAGGTAAATAGAAACCATGGAAATGCTCATGAGGTGGATTTCCTTCAAGGTAAATGTCTTAGGCTCTATTTACAGGAATTCTGAAAGTTAAAGATCACAGCATTTTGTCTGCTATCGTATTTTTGGATCTTTAAAGCACTTCAGAGAAATGCTTAAAACAGGCACCTACTGCATCTGTCTTTCCTTAAGGAATGTAATTCATTGGAAATCCCCTAATGCTTTGGCTGTATCTGAAATTGTTGACCCTTTCAAGACAGTTCCTCTCAAAGACCCATTCCTCCTGTGCTTTATGGTATTGGAAAAGAAGGAAAGAGGGAATATTTTTCATTTGTCTTGGATAGAAATTTTTCCATACTCACCACATAGAATAGTTTCAATCCAGGAAAAGAGAAGACATTTGACTGCTGGAGAGATAAATAGGCAACTATTTCTTAACTAAAAAGACTCATTTTTTTTGTTAAAGTTTTGTTGTGGGATAAGTTTTTCATCAGTTCTTAGAGAAACAATCCATAAGTGTATGGGAACCGCTGAATCATGGCCTGAACCACTGATTGGTCACCTGAGGTGAGCACTGAGTCAGCCATGGGGGCACAGGTGGAGGTGATAATACCTGTGTGATTGGAAGGGGTGGAGCCTGGTTCCACCTCTCCCCAAGCCCCATTTAAGGGCTGACCACCACCAGGAAAGGATCTCTTCTAGGAGATCCCTCCTACGTGGGGTCTACTGCAAGCCTTTGTCATCTTAAAGGTGAGCCATCTTCCTTTCTGTATTATTTGTGTACCGTCTGTATAGATCTATTCAAATATACCATCATCTATACTATTTTTTGAGTATCATCTTTGAGATTACTCACCTTACAATAAGGATCATAGGTTCCTTCCTTGTGAGTTTCTTCCCCTGGTTGGTTGTGTAGGTAACCATGTTGTCTAATATAATCAAATACTAACATCAGTAAGGTTTTGCCATCAGTCTCTGTGAGTATGCAAGTTTCCATCCCAGGAGCCTTGGCTGCTGGTTGGAGTTTAGCAGAGGTGAATTCCACAGATGAGAGGGGCTGTGAGGAGTTTGCAGCGCCTGTATGTTAGAACAAACGAAAAAAAGGCCTCAACAAACCTATGGCAATCTGGGGGAACAGTACAAAGACCAAATTCCAAGTGGCATTTTCTTCCTTTCGGAAGTACACAGGAAGGCAGACAATGAGTGTGTTCTGGAGAACACCTCCCCATCCCTTTCTGTTCTGCTTTTGGGGATGATTTGCCTTTGCATGTAAATGAGGAGAGCTAACTCCTTTATTTTCAACCTTATCTGTTGTCTTAAGGGATTGTGCCCAGAAAGGAGGGGCTCCTCAGGCAGGGAGCAGCAAGAAAAGTTTCAAAATGTTAAATGGAGTGTGTTAGCTGTGTGGAAATGGGTACCCGTAGTCACTGCAGAGAGGATGGAGACAGTAATCGCAATTTAAGGAAGAGTATGTATTAAAACAGCAGGAGTGAAATAATATGGCACACAAGGAATGCGGAAGGTGTCCAGTGTAGAAAAAGAAAAGGGTTCTAACGTGGTATTGGGAAGTGCTAGAAATGTAAAAGGGAGAGAAGGAAGCTGCAGGAGAAGCAACAAATGTGAAGGGCAACCTTTATAATATTAAGGGCAGTATGAAAACAAAGAATTTGCATTTAACAATAAGATCACAGAACCAAAAAGTGGTTTGGGTTTTATGGTTAGAAGGGACCCGTGTATTGTGGGCAGAAACACTTCCCCCTGGAACAGGTTGTCCAAAGCTCCATTCAGACTGGCCTTGATCTCCTCTGGGTATGGGGAACCCATTATGGTGAACCCACAGTTTCTCTGGGTGGCTGTGCTAATCGGTTAGCCAACTTGCAGCTAATCCTGCTTCACTGAAGGGAAAAACAGAGCAAGTTCAAAGAGCTTCCAGGAAGCAGAACCACACAACGCTTTCCATTCTCTGCAATGTACGCCTGTCCTTCACAGTAAAAGGCACATGCAGCACGGGCAGCTCCGGTGGGGTATTTGCGTCGCTTGCTGATTAGCTCACAAAATGAAATCTGCACAGTAAAAGGGGTTCAATGTAAAACAGTGCCTCCTTGTAACAAGCAGCGTAAGGGCTTTTTAGAGCCCAAATAGCATGCAGAGTTCGGACTTCGCTGACGAGCTAACAGCCGCTGCCTCTTGGGAGCCGCACAGGGGTTAATGAGAAACGTGCAGCTCGGCTGCGCGCGTTACGACGACCCGCCATTCGCACGCGCTCTGCGCTGCGCGAGCATCCCGGAGCTGGCGGAGACCCAGCGGGGCTGTGAATTGAGCGGGGTCACGTGAGGGAGGGAGGAACCGGGCTGGCCCCCAGCCAGTGGAAGGCCGATGGGTGGAACAAACGGGGCACGAAGAGACAGATATGACTAACGGATCCTGCGTGCGTGGTACCCGTGTCTGCATCTACAAGAATGTGGGCTCTGGCAGCGGTGCGGCTCCGCCGGCCTCTTGCATGACACTGGAACTGCTGCTCACAAAGTAGAACCCCGCTGCTCTGTGGTAGGAAGGATAGAGAAAGAACATGGCCTGCATTTTGAAGGTAAATCTCTATCTGTTGCTTGAACGCATTGTTAGAGAGCCCCTCGCTGCTCGGAGGCATGGATTCCGTGTGCTCCTATTGCATCTTCGTTGGTTTATTTATTTATTTGGAATACTAGCTGTGCTCGGCAGGCAGGCACAGAGAGATCCCTCACCGCACAGCTGTGCTCCGCTTCCCTCTGCCATTCTTCTCCTCTCCCCGCATTGTCAGCGTGCGAGCCGCCGGCCAGCGGGAAAGAGCTGAGGGCCGAGCGTGGGGGGGTGAGGAGGGGCTCTGGTTTGTCTCAGCTGACTTTGTTGGGCTGAATTCCTTCAGGAGCTGTAGCGTTTGGCAGCGGACTCCCACTACTAAGGACAAAACGGGGGAAGTGGTTTTCTGCCTGAGCGGCGTTTGCCGCTTTGAAAGCGAAGGCTGCAGGCGTACACAGCTGCCCCAGTTGCTCTGTAAAGCACACGCTCCCCTGCTGAATTTACCCGAGATCCACAGGCTCCGCACAACTACACTTAGTAATGAATCGTGCTTGCTGTTGATCCTGTTCAAGCTTTTTCCCCTTCACACCAACAAGCACCGACTTACCTTGTGGTCACATGCCTTCCCCAGCTGCTTTCCTCGGATCAGTGTGCAGAGCACTGTGCCGTGGGGCAGGGGCTGCCGCACCAGGCGTTCAATGAACGGCGAGGAGGAAGTGCGGCCAGCGGGGAGCAAACACGTCTGCCCCTTACGGCATTGTCACTTGCAGGCAGTCCCTGGGCTGGAAACAATTTCTTTCCCATTCATTTGCTGTCTGCCTTCCTCCTTGCTGTGGGTTTTGAATACAATCGCGCTCTGTTCCTTCTGATAAATAAAATCTGTCTGTGAATGCTTTGTTATTGTCAGACTGATCTTCTAATGGAGGATTGATTACCCTGAACTTTGGGACTGCTGCATCACAGTTGCCTTCAGCGTATCAGCAGAACAGATAATTGCAGAGCTTCAAAACAGTCCCCAAGTAATAAACTTTCTTCTGTCTCATCAAACTCAGCTCTTATAACTTTCCTCAGCACTTTTTACTTGTCATTCAACTTTAAAAACAGCTGCTTATTTCACTGCTCTGCTTTTCCCCTCCCCCCCACTTCCCAATTCTTTCCTTAGTAGTGAATGTGTGGTACGTGGATGTTTTTATTTTTCTTCATTCACAAGCATGAAGCTTGTGGCAGCTTTTATTAATGACTATGACAGAGTCTACCTCAAGTGCAGAAACTTTCCCTGAACCAGCAGGCTCTGCTGGGGATGGGTGATAACGAGCTCCATACAGCAGGCAGCCCGCATGCAACGGTTGTGATGTTTGGTTGTGACAAGAGGCTGACCTCTGTGAACAGGGCCTGGCTTCATGAAGGCAAGCATTTGTTTGTTTTTAAAACACTCTCTCAACCTGCAAGTGTTCTAGAAGACAAAATTTCTTTCAAGCTCTTGACCATGTAGAAAGGTCACACCCTAAATTCCCCCTTTGACCTTAGTAGTTGATGACCGTCTCCTGTTATGGAAAAGCTACAGTGTCTCACAGCCCTTTCTGGGCAGTCTGGTGACACAATGTCTCCCAGCTTGCCACAGACATGACTTCTTCAGGGCCTGCCTTAGAGTGTGAGTTACAATGCAAAAAGTGCCTTCCGCCTAGCCCTGGAGCCCTGTTTAATTGCAGTTCCAGTGCTACTCTTTGGCAGGCAGCCCTCTGTCAGTCTCATTCTTAATCTTGTTAACACAAGAAGGTGCAAGGATAGAAAGATAACAGATAGATCAGCTTTGCTGTGAGGCAAAATGGACTTATCTAGATGGACATCTCGTAGGAGTAATCTAAATTTCTAGATCAAGGAGCTTATCAATATATGAGGTTTTTAATCTACACTTTAAGCACATAGTCAGGAATTTTCTGTACTGTCTAGATCTGACAGAAGTGAAAGTAGTGATTGCCCTAAAGGGGCTACAGGTTTTGATGACAGCAAGGGAATTTGGAATAACACATGTTTGTTGATGTGACAAAGAGTTAATTCCTTCCTGAAACATCAGGCCTGTTAGCTGCATCCCCCTTCTTTCTCTTAGGTTTGTCCATACACTCTGGTTTATTTGGTCAGTAACCTGTGTGGTTATATATAGTAACCTGTCTGTCTATACCCATAGAACAGGCTTTCAAAGAGATTCATAGATTTTTATGATGGGTGGTAGCACAGTGTACAGGAAGGCAGGGCAGCTACTCCCTGCCAGCTCTGTTTCAAGTGCCTCTGTGGTGTTGCCTTGGGGCGCTCCTTGCTGTAGTTCCCTAAACTCTTTTGCTTTATTTTTTTTCCTTTCTATCTTATTCTGCTCACAAATATATTGAGACTCATTAAGCACTGGAGTTCTGTATGTGGGAAAGCTTAATATAAATGATGTTTCATGGAAATGCATGTGAAAGTACAAAGAAAAAGTGTCTAAATGTTGTTTCACTTACAGTGGTTAAAAGCATTCAGAAAATCATATAACCGTTAGATATCAAAAGCTCCCCTTTTAATAAGGCTACTGCAAAATGTAATCACTGTGCATAGCTCTTGGGAAGGCAGTTTTCCTATGCTGTGTGCTGCTTTTCTCACTGGTCACAGCTCTAGACACTGTATCCCAGGCTCTGGTGGGACATCCTCATCGTTAACAGTGAAACCCTCTTCTGAGACATTCTCTTTTCTATTGAGGAAATGCAGAGAAAGAGGCAAGTTCTAACACAACCTACCCCAACGTGTCTTTAAAAACAATAGCAGAATAGCTGAGTGATGTGTAGGCACTTCCTGGAAGAAAATGATTTATCTTTTGTTACTATGGCAGCTCCATGTCACATTGCTGATTACTAGATTAACAGAGTGATGAGTACTGATGAAGTCACTGTTATCACTGCAGATGTTGGACTCCTCATCTTCTACTGCATCAGGTACTGACTATTCAAAACATTATTTCATTGTTATCAACATACTTCAAAGCTTTTCATATATCCTGTCCTTGAACACCTGCAGATGATGACACTGTATAATGTCAGTGTCCCCTGCTGGGGATTGGGCAGTGATATTTTTAAAGCACATGGGTGATCTTAATTTATAAATATCGCATTTTATAGTGGATTATACCTCCTTATAGTCACAAACTTTTCTCTTTAAGTGGAGGTTTAGAAGGGAATGATAGAGATGAATTATGTTGTCATGGTACAATTTAAACTGCATAGGTGATGGGCCAGTAGAGTGAAAGCTAGGTGTGAAATCTAGAAAGAAGTTTATTTTTGTTGCGTGTTGTTTGCTTACCATGCAGCGAATGTAAAATGATTTAATCTGAGAAGTCCTTGAAGACCAGGTTGGATGTGGGCTTTGTACTTTGTCCTAGTGAAAGATGCCCCTATTTGCTGTGGGAGGGGAGTGGAACTAGGTGGTCTTTAAAGGTCCCTTCCAATCCAAACCATTCTAGGATTTGTATAACCTCTAAAGCAATGCTTTTGCTACTGAAAATTTTTGTGAGTTGGTTCTTTCTCAGGTGAAGAGGTGGCTAACTAAAATATATAGCTTATTAATATTTGTTGTATCTAATTATGAGACAAAGAGAACAATTTTGCAAAATGCAACATGTGAGTTTTGAACAAACCCTTCATTGTTGTAACAGTGTTTGACAGGATGCTGTCAAAGATCACGTGTCTCACCATAAGTCCAGTTACTTCTAGAGACTTGCATAATGCAAGGTCTCCCACTGAGGTGATGTATGCATCCTGCTTCAATGAGGTCTAAGATAATTCACATACCCCTCGATAATTAAACTCACTACAGCAAGGTTTGTGTACAGGACCCGTCCGTTTTCCCACACTGGAAACTGTACTTTGCTCCTATTTGATGCTTATTTTGTCCTCTTTCCTCTGATGTGTTGAGAAAGGTGGATCCCAGGAAAAGGCAAAAAGGTGACCTTCTCTGTTTGTGGTAGGATGCCCCTCTGAGGGGTCACTTCCTAGCATCTTCTGCACGTTCTGTAATGGGAGCTCTCTATGTGGTTTGTTGTAACCTGATGATCAACAGTTTTGTGAACTATAGTATTTCTATCAAGACAGAGAATCATTCCTGTGAATATATCATTTTCAGAGAGGGAAAGTATTATGTAGATGCAAGAGATCATTTACTCTGAGCTTCCAGTTTCTGCCACTTTTTTTTATATACTTCATGACTTCTGCAAGATTTATTTTTCTGTTTTTGGTTATAAAATGCTTGAGGGAGTTAAAATGTGATGTGAGGAAAATACAAGAAGAGTTGTACCCATTTCAAGTGTCCAGAAAATGTTCAATTCCAAATGTAATTAATGGTGAAATGCATATAGTTTGTTGTGAGACAGTTGTTTTGAAAAACCTCTTTCAAGAGGAGAAACCAATGCAGTGTAAGTGCTCTCTTGTTGTATGATACAGGATTGCTTTGTTTTGGCAAATTCTGTGCTGCTGCAATGTGGATCATGTGCTGCAATGGTTTTTCCCTTGCTGTGGTTGTTTCCTAGCTTTCAGAGGTCCTGCTCAGGTGGTACCATCACTGAGAAACAGAGCCAGAAGCAAGAGTGAGCACAGTTAGAAAAAGCTGACTGTCCAGGGTTACTCTGGAGAGCATATATTTTGTACCCAGAACCACTACGAAGTGGCCAGATGAAGATAAGTTAGGTGACGGCACATGTTCTCCAGTGCATGTGTTACAGGAAAAATTAGTCAACCTGTGTCTCCATAAGACTGATACTTAGTTGCTGCTGAGTGAATTGAGATCCCTAAGTCTGTAGCAGCTCAGGAGGATGCAGTCAACAGGCATTTGATTTCTTCAGTAGCAGGAATGTTGAGTTCTGTTCCCGAGAACAAACATCCAAGCAACCAGTACCAGTGCATAGATTTTTGGGAGGGCTGCTATGGATCCACTGGTGGATTGTGTTTGAAATTAAACATGAAAATAATATTGGATCTGTGATAACTTGTTTTATTTTTTAATGTGTAATGTGTTATCAGACGATCCTAGTATTCATCATATATCTCTCTCTGGACTCTGAAGTCCTTAAGGGTATGTGCACTTTCTTCTGAAAATGCACTGTGATAGCAAGGAACCTTGAAAATCACTATTATGATCTAAATACATAAAGGTGCTTCAGTTGGTTTAAAACTGGGCTTCCTCTGTCTTAATTCAGTAAAGATGGAAAAAAGCAAACTGCAAAACTGGCAGAAGATTAAGAGCTGCCTCAGTTTTGCATTTGAGTAGTTATGTGATGAAGCAATAATAGGGCAGAAGTTTTTATTTTGTAGTTCCTCTTTAAACAACAAAACATGTCATCCAAATGATCTGATTGTATTTGAAATTGGACTAAATACCACATGAGAGATTCTTTTTCATCCTTACTGGTGAGAAGAACAAAGTTGACGTAGGAACGGGAGTGTGATAGCTTAGGAGGTGAAATCTTGTAAGCAATGCTGTAAAGAAATAATGGATTGTGTTGTGTAAAGATAATCCAATTGAGTAGTTTCTGTATACCTGTGTAGCATGTGTAATGCTTTAAAATTGATGAGGGAGCACCACATTTGATAGTAATTAAATGAAGTGTTGCTTCTTATGAAAGATGTATTTTGGAGTGATATGAATTGCCAATAGGCAGTGGAATGCTATCATAGGCAGGTGAAATCCAGGTGTGGAGCAGTTGGAAGTCAGCAGAGAAGCATGTTTATTTCATGGGAATAGCAATTTGTGTAGTGGAAACCTAGAATGAATTATTTATAGATCCTATTCCCTCTAGTGAGACATTGCTTACATATTGGTTTGGTGTCACATTAGGCATCCATGTCTTTGTAATTTTTTTTTTCCTTAAGATATGTATAACCTCACTGTTAACAAAAGTTTACCAGGCCTTTGGCAAAGGGAATGCTCCCTGGAGCATGTAACAGAGACATCTTTTTGTAATGCTTGGTGTTTAAATTCTGGAAAGGCCAGAAATGAAATACTGCAGGTATCTTTTGTTTATCATGAATTTTATTTTCTTTCAGGTCTATTGTTGACTTAAATTTTGACAATTTCCTTTTGAGGATGATGGGATAATACCATATTTATAAAGTAGAAATGTATACATTTTTAGCTCTTCAATATCATGTTAATATTACAAACCTATTGAGGTCAGTAGAACATCACCCAGAGTATTCTGAGTAATTTCACTGTTTAACATAAAAGAATAATGATTATATTGTCTATGGTTTCTCTACTCTGAATTCCTAAGATTTGTCCCTTTTTCATAAGTGGAACTGGATCTATTGTTTTGAGTTTCTCTGTACTAGAAGGTTTTGATGTTTTACTGTGTTGTGTTCTGCTGCGGAATGTGGTTATGCCAGGAAAAAAAAAAATGCTTCTACCACAGTGTGTTCTGATTTGGCAGATGATTTGAGGCTTTAAATCTCACTTGAAATGTCTACAATCTACTTATGTGACTCCTGAAATTCATAATATTTTTGCTAAGCATTTCAACCTCTGGCCCTGACTGCTTAAGTTATTTACAAGTTACTGTGTCAGCTGACCCATGATAATGGTCCTATATTTGCATTCGTTGTGATAATCTAATCAGATAATGAATAATTAACACAAGTGAGCATTCTATTAGTGTTTCTTATGTAAAGACAAGGACAATTTTTTTTTTTAACACTTTAAAAAAACAGAATAGCTCGTACTCCTGTGGGATTGATCCAAGGAGCTCTGGAATGTGTAACATGGGGAAACAACATGACAAATAGGAAAGAGACATTGAATGTTCCAAATTAGGTGTGAGAAATTACATTTTTAGGGACACTGAGCCATTCTTGTGCTGCAGTGTGTGTGCTCTCAGCTAGCACCAACTGTTCTATTCCATAATCTCAAGGCCTGGCTCTCTGTCTCTGCAGCCCTTTGTATGAGTTGCAATTCATATTTTTGCATTCACTGCCATTTGAGTGATTATATTGTGTGTGTGTGTATGTATGTATTATATATATCTTTGTTTGTTTTTCCACGCAAGTTAAGGTGTCTTAGTGGCTTTACCAGGTCATTACAGATGAAACTGGAGAACTGAAGAACTTAAATGTCATGTAACTTCCCCCAGCTAACCACCTTTGCTGTTAACAACACTAACTTTAGAGATTTGGTCTCCTTGCTTCTGACTCCTGCCTTAACCATGAGAATGAACCCAAATCCAAAAGCTAAATGCATGATCCATGGGAACAGATGAGGGCTGGCAATCATGAGATGGATGCCTACGTGGGGCCAGGAAATCTAAGAATGCTACTAGCAAAAACTTCCTGTAGTGTTAGTTGTCTGCAGTTGTCTCCCTCGTGTAAATGAGGAGAAAAGCTATAAGAGAAGTTCTGTGGCAGGAATGCATCATAATCATTCCCTGAGTCAGACTGGCAGCAAGTCCCACTGTGATGAATTGGTACCTTTGAGCAATAGAACATGATCTGAGAATGGAAAAAGGGAGCTGTCCCCTACCTCATCTTGTTGTGACAGTGGCCATTTTCCTGTGCTTGTAGATATCTATGATAGATATTATAGATATCTAGAAAAATGAAAAACTCATCAGTAGTCAGAGAGAATTGTAGGAGGTCTACTTGGAGAAAACAAAGTGAAAACCTGAACATTCAATTGATACAAAAATTATTTAGTAGGAAATAACACTTGTTTTCTTGTACCAAATGAAAATGAGTTTGGAAGTCTGTTCTAGCAGACTTAGGTATGTGACAGCTAGTTGGTGTGGGATGGCTTCTTTTTTACTTATTCCCTCCCTCCTCCCCCCCAGTAAAGATTTCCGTAAACACCTGTATGCTTTAACTGCTGGTTATGTTGTTTCTCATTATTTATTGATAAGAAAAATAATTACTGCTTTGAATCAGGTTCTGTTACAAAACAGAAATGGTAAGATAACATTAATCTAGTATTTCCATGCAGTGGACATAATCTTATTTTAACCTTTGATCAAGATAGTCATGAACTACTACAGAAGTGAGGTATGCTTTCTTTTTTTTAAAATAAAAAATTCCTTGAGACCATCTAATCCAAAGGAAATGGGAAGAACTGTTTTCCTTGCATAGCATTTACTGTTGCTTTACCTCATCTGATGTTTAGACATGCAGCCTAATTTCCTGTTTGTTTTGTTCATTTATACCTCTGAAATTCATTTGGAGGGATTTAAAAAAACAAAAACTAGAATATTCATATTGAATCATGTGTGTGGTATTCCAGATGACTGGAAACAGTACAACTGTTTTGCATGCTTCCGTGAGTATCAGACAGGCTGGGTATGGAGGAGTTTAATTAGCAGCTTGTTTGCTGCCCAGATGCTATTTTTCAATATACTATTCTTAAGCAAAAAGTATAAACTGATTTTGTGTTTAATAGGTTGTTTGCTTTTAGGAATTTAAAACTTAGTAAGAAAGACACAAAAAATCCCTTCAAACTGTGAGCCAGATGTTGCTGATCTTGTGTGGAAAGTTCCCTTTTAGTATTCCATGTGTGATTGCAGAATATGATAATAACTTAGTGTAATATACACTATTGCTACGTATATATAATGTATTTGCTTAATAGTTTTTATTTTCCTTTTATTAGGCCTTTATTTTTTATTTTTTATTTTTTGCCATACAGCCCATGAGAGAAACTGATGAAATATAACAAGAGCTGTATCCAAAGCTATGGAAGGAATTAATTAAACTGAACAGAAATAATTTCTTTGAAGCATAATAGCAGATGCAAATGCATAACTCAAAGCAGAGTTAGGGAACATGTGCATTGAAATGCTAGCAGATAGATAACATTTTGTTTTTTGGGTTTTTTTTTTCGAACTTAATGTGAAACAGACTCCTGAAACCTCAGTCTGGAGATCAGAGCTAATGACAGACTTTGGGTTAAGTTCTGATTAAGGTTGTTACTTCAACTTCTGAATTTACTGTGCTGTCAGTTGACACAGTAATCGAACATCAGCATCATATCAAACAATTTCTAGTAGTACTGGGAGTTAGCTGAGCTACTTCATTATTAGTTGTGCCAAGTCTCTTCTGTTGTAAATTAGGGGAAAAATTATGTTAATAATTCTGAAGTCAAATTACATTGTATTGAGCAAATTTGACTTGGAGCTGTAAGATTTCTTGAATCTTTGTACTCTAATATTCTTTTGGACTTCAAAGGTTTAGTTGGTTTTATATCAAGAGCTTAAATATTATTTTTTGAAAACAAACAGGATTATGTACATGTTTCTGTTGCATAGAAGATTGAAGCTTGCATAAATGAACAGTTAAGACAAAGCTAGTTTTTACAGCACATGTGCTTTGTTTCTTTGCAGTTCTGATGCAGTGGAACCTTACACATAAATCTGAAATTTTATCACTCTAATGCTTCACAATATTAGTTGTTAATTTCTTCCCCCTGCACAATGTTATTAAATAGAAAAGATTTTGAATGTACCAGTTAAGTATTCTATCAAACTCTGGAGTGTCTGAGTGTTGAGTGCATCTTTTCCTTCCCAGACGTGCAAAGGGAGAAAGACATAAAACTAGGAACTGTGAAAGGCCACTGCCTCTCTCTGAACTTGGCTGCTGGTGGAGGTGCTGATGGGCTCTGGGTGTAGGATGGTCTTGTGTTAGGAACACAGAAGAAAGCAGAGGCTGTCCCTGGCTGCATTTAGGTGGGCAGATAGACTTCTATTGTTCTCAGGTGGCAATATAAGATCAGCTGTATAGATAGGAAGATGCTGCATATTATTTTTGGCTTTTTTTTTTTTTTTCTGTCTACCCGTAGGGAGAAATAACAGAATGGTAGGCAGGGCTTTCCTCTGTTAATTTTATTACTGCTGCTGAAGCACTAAACAAATGTGGGTAATTAGAATAATATTTACTGTGAAACTGTGGGAGAAGACATTGTGAGTGTTTTCTTTGGTTCAGTTTGTATCTTAGACTGTTGCTAATTCATGTTGTGTGAGTAGGAAAGTATGGGCATATTACAATAGACTGCACCATTGTTTCATAGCAAGAGGAAGGCAAAGTTGGCGTTTCCATGTTGTTACGTTAGGGTTGGTTTTTTTTGTTTTTTTGTTTTGTTTTTGTTAACTGACAAAGAAGAAAAGCGAACAATCATTTATTGTTTAGCTGAGAGAAACACTGTTCTTGGAGCCAGCTGCAGGAGGCTGGATGGGGCCATTGGATGGCTGCCTCCCAGCAGGGCACTGCAGCACTGCTTTGCTGGAGGAACAGGAACCTGGAGGTAGTGGTGTCTGAGTGCCAGCTGTGGATTGCATCTGGTTTGTCTGAACAGGTGAGGTACCCAAAGGCATTTCTTGTAATGACAGCCTGTAGTCTCACCTAATTGAGGCCTGTCTTCAGAAGATTGCTCTGTATGGATTTTTTTAATAGCTTCTTTTCTCTGGGATATGCAGGTGCTTGGTGGCGACCAGGCGCCTTGTTCTTTTCCAACTACAGGCTGAAAGTAGATTTTTGAAATGTGACAAAAATCAAATGGAAAAGGGTGACTGGATGAACTGTCTACAAGTTTTTCCCTGCTCTCATTGCCTACAGACATGGACATGTTTTCTACTTGCTGTATGGAAAGCTGATGCATGTACACTTTCTTGCCACAGAAATGAAAAGTGAAAAATCCTGAATTCTGAGGTTTCTCCTTTGCAAAGAACAGTGTTCACAGCAGCATCCAAACCTACGTGCAGGCAAAACGTCTTTGATCCTCTTAAGTCTTGCAGAAGTGGGGTACTGGAGGTACAACAGTGAAAAAACAAACAAACAAAACCCACAAAGAACTTGTTTTTATATAGAGTAGCGAATTGAAGAGCTGACCCTTCAGCTGTAGAGGATCCCTTTACCAACTGCATTAGGGGATGACTGAGAGCACTGTCTGATAGTCCCAGATGTAACATTCTTGATCCTTCATTAAGGCCTCTGCAATTAAGTTCTGACCTTTCACTGGAAGGAATGATAGTTTGCGATGCTTGTAAGAAAGCCTGAAGAATTGTATTTGGCAGCAAACTCTAACACAGCTTTATTTTTCTTTTTCCCCTGTAGATTAAAATCTTTTTTTCATGCATAAAATATCCAGTAAAGAATTTTAGGAATGGAGGAGCGTAACTATTATTGCTGCATGTTTTCAACTTGACAGAAGAATCTAGCTAAACCAACAGGAGGCTTGGAACTAGTTGATACTGAGGATCCCTTCCCACCCAAACCATTCTATGACTCTCTGTAGTAATTTGGTAGTTACTGAGGATGCAAGTGCAAAATCAGTCCTTTTTTCAGTTTTCTCTCTTGCAGTTCACTGACTCATCTGACTCTGTTTTTCCCAAAGGCCTTATTTAAAACCTATCTTCTGAGTTATTAACTTTGTCACCAAAGGAATAAGCTTTACATAATTATACAAGAAAGACTGATCTGGAATGAAGTTTATACCTTGCAACTAGTATTAAATGATTTTTTTAATTAATTATTGAGGATAAGTGGAGGAATGCTTGGTGCGTAGACCTTTGTTACAGCTGAGTAAGATGGACAGGAATGATGTATTCCAGCTATCTTGTTTCTATTGAAATCCCCACCCTTTCATGTTGCTCAAGGGCTCTGGAGTAGGCACAGAAAACTAAATTCTAACCACATAAACCATATTATGGTAAGACTGCTATTTGAATTTCACACAGTTATTTTTACTGGAATGCTAGAACATATGATGTAGTTTGTAGGCAGTGTCTGCTAAATAGGCTGAAATGCAGTCTTAAAGATTTTGGAGAAGCTAAGGGGAAATGTTTTCCTTTGCTCTCAAAGTATGTTTGTTTGTTTTAGACTTATGATGCTAATGTGTTGTCAAAATTTTCTCAATCCGTTACTTGCCGTGGTTCAAAATCAACAGTTTGCTAGAAACACTTGTTCTAGATTATTGTAGGTAGCAAAAATCAGTTCACTGATGCATGCATGGTGAGTGAATCCATTCTAACATTATGTTCACAGACCTCTACTCGAGTGTAGTTTTGGTCCTCCTGCTAGCTGTGTTTGTTGCCTGGAAACGTTCAAGTGACCTTCCTAAGTCTTAACACTCCACCTTGTTTCAAGGCAGATCAACTCCCTCCAGGTTCTCTGCCAAACTGAGTGTAAATGGTGGGTGTTATATGCTTTGGAACTAGGAGGATTGACTTCACTTCACAGTTCTGATGTTCTCTTACTCCTGAGGTAAAGTACAGAACTTTGCTCTGTTACAAAGGTAGGAAAGAAAAATCCGTAAGTTCTAGATCTCTCTGCAAGCCATTTGTCAGCTCCAGAGGAGATTTTGTGTAACTGGAAATATTACTGTAGGTCCCCTATCATTGACAAACATGTACAGCTCCAAGTGAGCTGCTGTTTGCAGGAGGGGATTGGAGTGTGTGTTCACATACTTATCTGTGCTCTGAGAAACAGAAGGTAATGGTAAACATAACTGTTGATTATGTATCTTACATTCTCTTTCTTTCTGGGTGTAGTTTCAGGCTTTTTAGTACATTCTCAGATCTTCATTTTATTACCTTAGATGTTCTCTTTTATGGACACAGTATTTTCAGTATTCTCTGGGTTGGTTTAAGGCAGACTGGAGGCCATTAGTGGATTACCATACCTGACCCAGAGTACTTTAGTTTTTCAGTTGTTCAGATCTCCGTATTCAACAGCAATGAAACATTCCATCTTTTTCAATTGAAATATCTGCGATCTAGCTTTCAAAAACTGTAAATATGTAGTCCTGTCTATTAGTTTGTTGTTTCAGTTGCTGTTACCAGGCTTAGAGAGTCAGATTTTTTTCTGATCTGGCTTGAGGCTAAACTCCCTTTTAGGTTCTCTCCTCAGGAGCTTTAGCCCCGGAGGCTTAGGCTGTTTTTCCTCTCTCAAAAATCTTTTAATACCCTCTTTTAGAAAAGAATATAAACTAAGCACAAGTGGAACTACTCTGTTGCCTTTGTAACGTATACCTGGATTGAGCAATACCATAGAATACCCTCTAGTATTTTAAGGGATACTTGCTAAAAAAATAATAATAATAAAAAAAAAACCTGCTAAAATAATAAGCAGAAATTGAACATAAACCAGAATAATGTTCTTAAATCTAGTTTGTCCCATGTTTGACTTTATTTAAGCAGAAGAAGGAAACAAGCAACAGTGGATTGTAATTTTCCAAGCATTAAGTGGAAGTCTGTCATGGCTATCAAGAGCAGTATCTCAAAGGGGTATTTCTTAATAATCTACTGATTATTTTTTAGCCATCTAGTTGAATTTAGACTCTAGAAAAATACAAGGCTGCAGGTATTTTATTTTTCTTTTCTATTTTTTTTCCAGTGGGACAAGGTTTTTTTACCCTGCAAATTATTCAACAACAACAACAAACTTCTGAGCAACTAAAACAATTTGCAGACTTAATCTCTCCTATTAATTTGAACTTCTCTTGTTTCAAGCTTTTGTGTATTTTTGTCAAACTTGTACAGTGTCAGCTCTGACTGCACTCAAATGGGATTAATTAGCCTGCTTCCTGTGAGGATTGACCTGCATTGTAGAAGAAAGGATCTCATTCCTTACAGAGTAAACGATGCTCTTGATAAAGTATATTAACAGAGCAATTATAAGGATATCTTTATCTTTTAAACTTTTTAATAAATATTTTGTTATTGCGCTGACTCTTAACATTGTTGAGTCATTGGGATTTTCTTTACTGTAACAATGACTTTCCAGGGCCATTCTATTAAGGACTTCTTTAGTTTTAGCAGTGAGACTACTGCTCCTCCTGCAGTAGGGAATTTGTTTTGCCTAAACTATTTACTAGCTGTACTGGAGGGTGAAACCATTTTGTTGTTGAATAGCTTATGAAGTAAACTGGGCTTTCCAGAAGATAGAGTGAAAAATGTTATTTCCATAAAGGAGAAAAAGAAAACCAAGTGAAAGTAATAGGAGGGGTATTTTGAGTAGTCATATATCACCCTGCAGAGGTTTGGCAAACAGGCCTGTTGCTTCAATAAGCAAGACTGTACTTCTGTAGTAAAAGTGTTATGACACAGAACTCTTTAAAATCAGTGAAGATAAAATACATAAAACAATGTTTTATCTGCATACCATTAGCCAAATTCCTGGATAAAGTGGTACAATTTCATTAATGTCAGCAAGGTTCACTGGAGTAAGAAAGAACAGAATTAAATCCCATGGAGCTCCTGCCATGTAATGTAACTGAAAAGCAATGAGCTAATGCTCTGCACTGTTTGAAAGAAAAATGCCTTGCTTAATTGAAATCAGGTGTAGCAACAAAGCTATATTCCCTGCCCAAAACTGGGGAATGGGTAGTAGAATTCGTGAATGTTCAAGGAAATGTGGTAGTTTGCTGCAAAACGGGGAAGAGGTGTTTAATTCTGTCTTATCTGATGGAGGAAAATGCTTTTCTTGTTTAACTATTTAAGCTGCTTGAAAAAGCTGAGATCTTGACTTACTAACTGTAATGTAACTGTCCTGTATAAAGGAACTGCATCAGTTGCCATTCTCACTGCAAGTCCAAAACTCCACACTCATGGTTAAGGAACAAATGCAAGATAGTGACTTTTAAGGGTTACTTCCTGTTTCGAAGCAATTCCAGCAAGTCTTAGACTTTTTATAAAACTTCAAAGATATATAAGAATCAGACTCCATGTTTTAGGGGATCCATCCAGAACCAAAGGTTTTACTGTGCAAGTCCCTAAGGGCACGTTTCTCATGCTGTTTCTCTGCCATCTTCAATTCTGGTAGTTACTGAATGCATATCCTCTAATGTTTTATGTCTTAACTCTGATTAAGTTATGAATTATTAATATATTCCTCATGATATATGAAGTAGTTACTGCATAGGAGACTGGTGCTGCTGAGAAAACTTGTTTGTTCTAAGGGGTGCATAGCTCAGAATAAATGTTTCATTAAATGTTATGAATAATACATTTAACTACTAGAGAAGGTCAATAACATTAAAATTAAATTTACAGTGTTGTGTTGTTTTTATATATTAAGGGTTGTTTATTTCAATGGCAAATAATTGGTATGTACATGGTCCTATAGAGAGACACTTGATGTGGCCTGTTATAAATGCTTTTTTAAATAGCTAGTCAATAGCATTTACCAAATGAATTTAATTTATTGTATTTATCTTTTACAGAGTTTCACAGTTCACTACAAATGATTTATTGAATGTACGTAAACCATCTTAGAAAGCTATATTTTGTCATTTTGAACGAGTGCACTGCTCGAAGAGATTGGTGTTTTTAATGTTTTGTAAATTTTGGACAGTTTTAAAAGTGTCTGAAACATTGTCTGAAAACGCTTATGTATTCATAGCTCCTTAGAAATCATCATAGATGATTTTCAAATCATTAGCTTCAATCTCTAACTTATGATACTTCACACTTGTTGGTGAAGTGGTACATGGGGATTTGTCCCACGTGCTGTGGAATTGTTTTCTTAAGCAATAACATGGCATGTGGAAAAGACAATTGTAAAACCTACTTCTTAGGAGCCATCCAGCATAGAAAGCCATGACTTGCATTCCATCCTAAGAGACGGATCACTGCATGGGATGCTTGATTTAGCTTTCTTTTCTTTTTTGACTGGGATTTGAAAGAGGACTGTTACCATTCTTGTAGGATGATTTCCTTTACCATTTTTTGGTCTGGTATACCTGTAAGTGGAGAAAACAATTTTTTTCTACTTGTCACTGTTTCAAGGTTTATTGGTATCTTTTAGATAGGAATGTGCCTGATTTTTTTTTTTTTTTTTTCCCCTGGGTCAGATTTGGTGCTCATGACTCTTACTAATGATTCTGGTATCTGGGCTGTAAATAACTGAATTATTTTATCTGATTGAACTGCAGTAGTGAAGGATATGTGAACCTGAAACAGTGCATCTACCTATAGATATTCATAAATTCAAGGGGAAGATTGGACTGGGAGCTGTCAGGTGACAGTTTTGGGCTGAGGTTCTTATAGCACTCAAGGTTTTTTGTTTCCTTTTCCAGTGCTCTCATGAACTAATGTGTTAAATATTTACTTTCTTTGGCTAACATTCAAACTATATTTTTTTCTCATCCAGATAGTCTCCTCTCCGTGCTGGCATGTCTTTCTCTCACTTAACTGGGTGTGATAAAGCTCTGTGAATGGGATTTTGTGTGTGGGACTGGCATCTCCAATTGAGCTTCTATGCATACTGTGGATGCAAAAAGCATTTTAGTGGGCATCAAAAAATCAGCTTTGATTGAAAAATAAGGGATTGTGGAGCAGAGAACATATTTTTAAAGAACATATATTTAAGAAGCCAGTGAAGTGGAAGTGGGGCATCTCCTGTTTTGACTGTTGTGCTGCTAAAAGGTTGGATGTAAAAAAAATTATTGACAATTTTTAGTTTAGCTGAAAGTATATCTGTAATATACAATTTCATACATATTGTTTCTCTGGTTTTTAATCAAAGCATGGTAAAAAAATTCATTCATGCTTGCAGTATGGAAACAAAAACTAATATCAGTATTTTCTCAGGCTGTATTTGGAGAGAGCGCATAAAATTAGAAGTGTAAAATGTTGTATCAGGACAGCTAAGAATAAATATGAAGGAGAGTTCCTT
>VXAB01004669.1:341384-371061 GCA_013399175.1 Odontophorus gujanensis | reverse complement strand
GAAGTTTAAAAAGGTGTATCAGGAAAGGGAAGAAAAAATATGAAGGAGAGTTTCTTTTTTTTTTTTTTTTAACTGTGTCTTGTTAGAGGATGGAACAAGCAGACAGCGATCACTTTGGAAGCATTTTGTGTCACATAGTTATTATTGAGAGCATGGAGGTGTTGCTGCTCCTCTGTGGCTAGTCAGATAAAAGTGAATGTAATAAACTACTTCAGTAGGAAGTGACCTATAGAAATAATCTAGTCCAACTGCCTGACCACTTGAGGGCTAGTCAAGAGCTAAAGCATATTAATGAGAGTGCCATCCAAATACCTCTTGAACGTTGACAGTTATGGGGATATCCAGCTCCTCTTGAGGAAGCCTGTTCCAGTGTCTGATCACTCTGATGGTAAAGATATTATTCCTAATGTTCTGTTTGAACCTCCCTTGGTGGAATTTTATGGTGTTACCTCATATTCTGTGCTTGCATGCCCTGTTAGGCAAGAAGATTGCATTTATGAATGCTATTGGACGCTCAGAAACAGTTTAGATTCTGTAAACTTAAGCAGAATAGTGAGATATTGGAAATATTTCTTCCATCTTGTAGTTTCTGAAGACTCATAGTTGCATCAGCTAATCACCGTGTCGGAGCTTCTTCAGAAGCTTTTACTCTCTTTGTGATTTTCCTTCTGCTTTGTATTTCTTGATTTGGCAGTTGTTCTGCAGTGTTGTGAGATTTCTGCAACCTTTGTCTATCTAAGGATTTATTAGATATCAGTGTATCACAATCTAACAGAAACCACTGTAAAAGGCTTGGTTCTTGATTTCTCTTTTAAGTTGCATCAAACGCAGAGGAGAAATATGCTGTCTTGCACATGTCTAAATTCTAGTTCAGCTGCACTACGGCATAGCCTGCTTGCTTTGCAGATTTTTAAAGACATGAGAAATTGTTAGATCTGTTGTTGCCTGTGTTAGTCATAGTTTGAATTAATCAGTGGTGTCCTGTTCCACTCCTGTTTCAAGGAAATAATGCATACAGGTTTAAAGAGGATCTGATACAGAGTGGTTCTGCATATGCAGGGCTGGTTTCTTCTGTCCTGCCCCTCCCACTGGAATGTGAAGGCAACATAGGTGACTTGGTGCTTTCGGTCCTTAGGATTCCTTACTGGATTCCAGCATTCCAATTAATGATCAAATAGCTCAGTAAATTGGCTTGTAAAGGTCCAAAACCAATTCTGCCTCTTCACCTCCTAGCTATCTTTCACTCCTGTTAGCAAAATCTACTTTCTCTCTGATTCATTAAGTGGACATGCAAAGTACTGAAATGATTTTCTCTTTGAACAGTGATATTCTGAGAAACGTCCATTGGCTGTGACAAATATGGGCTTGAACCAGAGCGTGCAATAATCACTGGGAGGGATCTAATTGACTGGACTGGATCTTAACTCAATCCTCCTGCTAGCAGCATAGGGAATGAAATCAGTGGGATAAGTCACGTCTGTCTGATACTGCATGGAAAAGTATTTGTGCCCAATATAAATCAGGAGATTTGTCAATTTGTTATCAGTAGTGTCAACAGTACTATATGTGCACTGTTCTTTCCAGTGCAGTGATGTCATTTGGGATGATTCAGACTAAATTTAGTCTTGTGTGTTGGATTAATTTCTTCTCATCCATCTCAGGAGCTTCTGATCCTTGTTTTATACTCCTGCCTTGCTTTCTCTCTCTCTATTTGTGCCTGTGTACTGTTGATGTATACAACAATAAGATTCCCATTTAGTTCAGACCTATCTTTCTTGCAGTTGTTCTTATTTTCCATTTGATTTCTTCAGCTGTCTTGCTCTTTTCATTGACTTACTGTGTATAGCTCACCACATGTCTTTAAAAAAGAAAAGTTTCTCCCCTCTAACTGTAATTCTTGCTTTTTTTGCAGTATAAGAACTAGCAAGCTTGGTGATTACTTGTTCCATCCCATAGAATATAATGGTAAAATCTGTGTTGTTCCAATCTGTCCAGCTTCTGGTGGATGTGTATGTGTGTCACGGCCGCTTCCATTCTCCTACAGAATAGCCCAAAAGAAAGTTGGTAATGGCATCAGTCTTTTTTTGGGCCTTGTAGAACATGTCATAGTAACTGCAATTGATGGCTCTTTTTTTCTTTCCCTTGTCCTCTCAGTCATCTGTCAGATTTTTGTGCCAGAGAGTCCTAGAGTCTTGATACCAGAAAATGGTACGAGTTGCAGAGAGAACAGGGGGAGTAAATTTATTACTTCCTTCTCTGTGAACCTGCTTCTGTCAGTCATACATCCATTACTGTCATTAGTACTGAAGTCCAAGCCCTGAATCTTACAAATGAAGAATATTGACCGAAAAGACTAACCTGTTCCAGAGACTGCTCTATGGATGTATGTTTTGTGGTTTGCAACTATCCTCCCCCAGGGAGCCTGGTTAGAGGCATGAGGAGGTGCCTGAGGTAGTGGCTATCCAAACCCAGCATGAGCTGTTAATCAGGCAGCTGAAAAGGAGCCACATCCAGATTGCTACCAGATGTTTGTCTCTACACAGATTTTCACACTGTGAAGCCAAGGCCCCTGCCAGCACTGATAACACTAGGAGTAAATTATTGGAGATGGCATCACATAGCCAAAAGGGTAATGTTTCAAAAGCTTGTCAGGCTCAGGATTTAAAGAATTCTTGCAGGATGTTAGGGCTAAGTCTCATTTTTGAAAAGGGATTTAAACATTTGGGCACACAAGAGGTATATTTGATGCCAGATTTCTGTTCCTTTGATATCAGTGAGAATTTAGGTCATAGAAGTCTGTTTAATATTGTAAGAATTGTAGGGCTTCTGAGTTGTGTTTTATGTATCTGACCTGAAGTGATGTTTATTTTTGAATAAGATAATTTGAACAGATACTCATAACACAACATGTTTTATAGCTGCTGCATTGGATGTTTTCTGCAGTGAGCTGGGAAGATCCCAGCCCTCCCATTCCTGCCTCTGTGCAGGTGCTTCAGGGCTACCAGCAAAGTATTGATCCTGAACATGTTGTAGCATTTCCCATATTGTGCTTACCCAATGTGATGCTCTGATTCTAACGAGGACTTCTGAATATCACTGTAATAAGAAGAATGTAAATGGTACTAATGCAAATAAAAGATTGGGTATGGTAGGTGATATCAAAGACCTGCTTGGCAGAAGTAAAGACCAGAGCAAGCATCAGACAGAGCTTCACTTGCTGTCTTCTATTTCCAACAGCTTGAGGGAGGAGCTCTCCTGAGCCAGTGGTTTTTATTTACTATGTAACCCTTAACAAGCTTCTTATTCATGATCCTGTACAACCTTTTCATAAAGCCACATAATTTTTTAGTGTATCATGGCAAGGAGTGCTACAGCTTAAAAAGAAGACATGCACAGAAAACACCTCTAGGTTCACTTGATATCCTCTATTTCTTTTCTTGGAAAAGGCAGTTAAAAGTTATCCTTTCTCAGCCTTTCTGCACTGCTTTGAATTGCCACAGCCATTTGGGGAAGGAGTGTGTTCAACGTAGACTGGCACAGTGTAGAGAAGTCTATCATGTGTTTTGAAGCTGTTTATGTAGAAGACTTATGACTTTGAAAATGTCATTTTTATTAATTGTTAGCTAATTGTTAGCTGTTTTTTGATTGTGGAAAGCCCTACTTAAGCGTTTGATATGAGTAAACCTGACATTCAACAGGATAACAGCTATAAATTTTGTGTAGATATCTTGTGCTTAAAAAGATTGTTGTTTATAGCTACAAGTGTGGTCATTACAAGTATGTTTGTTGCAGTCTAGTAACCCAAGTTTTGATTACCCAAATATTAGGCTGGAAGGCAGGAATTCTTGCTTTTAATTCTTACGCTGATTGTTTTCCTAAATATGAGACAATGTGCTTGTATTCTTTTGTTGCTTTTAAAAAACTAAATTACAGTTTAAAGAATAATATTCTTTCTGTGAGAATCAACCAAGCTGCGTTTTGTAAGTGTGGGAAAGCATTCATGAAGTAATTTTGCTGTTGCCATTTAAAATAAATAAATGTTTTTTTAACAGTACTGTATGTTTAAGTCATGTGCATGCAGCCTGCATTAAGGAGAGGTTTTAGTAAATGGTAGAATACTGCAAAACTTCTGTGTTACATTTAGGTGCTATTGTAGTAGTATTTCTCCGTTGAAAGACTTAAGGAAGAGCCTGCAACCTGGAAGCTGTCTCTTCAAAACCCTTTTTGAGCTGGTGGATGAAATTGTGTCATCTAACTGTTTAGGTGTTTCTGTGTTGGATGTAGTAGTATCGATTATATCAATAGCTGTTGTCTGCTAGCAGTGGTTCATAGCCTCCTGTTGTCTAGAAAATATACCTTAAGGGATGAGAAAATACAAATGTCTTTCTGACCTCTTTTTAAGCATTCCAAAACTGTAAGCTTTATGGGCAGCACATAGGCATTATTGGGTATATAAGGAAAATGGATATGTTCTGTTCTGTTGTGAAATCCATCTTTAGTATTATACCCACTAGCATTAGATCACGTCCCTGGCAAATGGATTTTCTTGATGAGAAATGGAATCCAGAAAGAAAGATGATACAAGTGTAGGTGAAATAATGCAGAAGGACTGTACCTGACTGACCAGGTCAGTCTATGTATGTTTCAAAGCTCCACAGCTAATATTCTTGGGAATTCTTGTGAATATTATTATGGAAGTTCCACTTTCATAACATGGTATAGCTGTGCATTTATTATAAAATCATAACCGCTTTGGCTTGTTAAAATACAGCTGTTGACCAAGGAGAGATTGTTTTGATTCCCATCTCTGTGGGTGGAATTAAGTGGTTCAATCTTTCTTGGTCTCAAGATTTCTATTTTCTGGACTTGTTGAATGACAATGCTGAGCTGAAGAGAACTACCACAACTAAAATGAACGAAAGTACTCAAAGTGTTTGTGAAGAGTTGCAAGAGAACTGTACAAGATCAGCTCAAGGTAATAACTTCGTTCCATCTTGTTTGTGAGCAGACTGGAGATCCTTTTCACAGGAGCTGTATGTAATGAGATAGGTTCTGTGTGGAGTGTTGTGGTTTTTTTTTTTTTTTTTTTAAGTATGAAACAGATCACGTTTTTTACTACTTATGTCTCTAAACATTTCATTGCGAAGTGTGACCTGAATTTCTGCTTTCTTACCTGCTACAAAGGTTTTCTCAGTACCACCTAAAATGAGGGTTTGAGAAAAGCTGCCCTTTCACTGCCTGTGTGATGCTCACCTATTTGCTGGAGTTCTGAAGGTGTTGCAGGTCTGGCAGTGAGGAATGGTCCTCAGAACTAAAGAAACACAAAGATAATAACAGGAGTTTGTGCTTTTATTTCATGTGCTGGGAAGAACAAACTATACGCTGACAATCCAGGAGCATTTGTACATGTTGTCCTTGGAGTTCAGAGTTTTTCTTCGTTGCTGCTGCAGGTGGTACTTTTTGAGGTAAAGCATAAACAACCAAAGATAGCTGAAATGGGTGTCTCTCACCCCCTCAAAAACAAACGAATGAAAAACAAATCACACAAAACCAGTGAACTCTAACTTCTGAGTTTAATTGGGTGGAGCTTGAGTGGGTGGGTGTTATGTTCCATATGCTGCTTAAAACTTGTTAAAGGCCTATAGGGACCAATTTCCTAATTTGGTTCACCTTCTAGGGCAGGAAACTCTTGCAGGTACTCAGAACATCAACAGAATTCAAGTTGATGATGTTCTGTCAACATTCTTGTTAGAAGCTGTGATTTCCTAACTTGATTGGCGCACAACGTGCGGTATCCAACGGAATTGTATGTCAGCTGGAGTTGTGTGCAGAGAAGTTGAGCCAAGTCTGCTCTGAGTGGTTCCACAGAACAGTCTGCAGTCCTTTGTGTGTAACAGAATTTGAAGATTTTGCATTCCTGCTGCAGGAGAGAGGAAGATGAAGAAACGCATATTCCCATCACTTACTGTAATGCATCTTAAATTTTTATTATAACTGCTGCTGCTAGCTATTTGTGAGGCTGCTAATGTTACTGACTGTAACAGTAGCTATTTTCTCTTCTATTAGTAGAAATCTCATGAAACTGTAAAATAGTGGCTTAAATTGATCTAATTGCATTAATCCTGAGATGATTTCAGGGAGGGTCTTGGATGGTCTCCACAATAAATGTGTACAGCTCCAGGATGACTGCAGATATCTTTTTTTTGCAAAGCCTCACTTCTGTTGTTTCATAACGAACTCTCTGAATTGTTTGCTACATGTTGGTTCAGAATGGATTATTTTCCATATAACTTGTGTTCTACCACTTGGCAGCTTTAATTCAACCTTTGTCCTAACTGGTTCCAAAGCTTTTCTGTAATTCTTTACAACTGAATGTTTAATTCTTTGGAGCCTTCTTACTACCCTCAGTTTTAGTGACCTAGATTTTGCTGGTTGAGATTGATTACTGAGATGATCTAAGCTGCTGCCTACTAAAGCCTAAAATTCTCTTCTTAAAATGAAGTGAAAACTTTTTAACTCCTTGTTTAGGATGTTGTTAGGAGACACAAACTCAGGTGATTTTTGATGTCAGTCTTCCTTTCTGGTGAGTGATCCAGCTTGGATCTTGCTTAAAAAATAAACAAATAGAAGTGTAAATTTGAATTTGCTGAGGCAGCACAACTACAAGAGATGTGACAGCTCTGTGCCTTTTTGCTCCAGGAGACCTGAGGCCAGGGAAACTGCTCTTCAGACAATTGGGCTGTTTGCGGGTGACAGCAGTTCTGCAGGGCTTTGAAACTGTTAGAGGAAAATGCAGTGGGTGCTGGTGGCAGTGCACTGTCAATCCCCTATGTTCTGGAGGAATGTTTTTGTGCATTTGGAGTTCTTCCAGAAAGTGACTTTTTTTCTTTTTTTTTCCCCCTTTTTTCTGCTGCTGGAGCTGTGAGGGGAATGCAAACTCCCAGCAGCTGAAACGGTGACAAGTGCCCACATGCGGGAAACTACAGCATTGCTTTCTCCTGGGAGTGGATGTTGGTGGATTTTGTTTTGTCCTCTGGTGTTTCTTCTGTCTCAAGACATAAGCAAAAGCAGGAAGCCTATTTTCTTTTTTTGAGGCGTGTTAAAATACTGCTATAAATCTCAGGTGACTAAATACCTCTGCAAATAAAACATTGAAAGTTCTGTGGACGTGATTTAGGGTTTCATAAATGGATTGGATTTCTGGCTTGTGGGGGAAAAAAGGCAAGATGATAAATTCTCTAATAAAAAGTGAAGTTTCCCTGTTTATTGTCAGAAATAATTTACATGTACTATCATCTGCCTCTCATCTCAATGTTCATGCAAGGAGCACTAAATATAAATACCATCATGGTCTGGAGAAGAATCATGTAGTAAAGGAGGATGTGTGAGAGAAATGCGTCTTAATGTTTTAGCTCACTTGGGAGGAGACTGTTGTTGGGTTAATGGTTACACACATGCTCATTAGGAATCATTCTTTTGTGGGATGAGGAGAATGTTTTTGGGCCTCAGCTTATGACTGCCATTGCCAGCACTTATAGCATTTTGTTAGATCTCTGTGTTATGATGGGAGGACTCTTTTGGGAAGGCAGCAAGAAGGTCTGGCATATGGAGAGACTTGTAAAATAGGTAATACTTTTTGATATCGGTGGTTCTTAATGCATGTAAATACCAAGGTGCGTTATTTTCTCTCTGGGAATCCTACTGCTGACAGACCAGATATATCCTAACATAGTCTAGGGAAGTTGTGCGTTAGTGTTCATTAGATCCAGTCTGTGTGGTAATGCTGTTTCCTGGTCTGGCTTTATTACCATTATGCAAATGCTGACAGTCACAGAATTAACGTTTCCTTTTAGCTTTTCTTAACGCTTCACTAGTGTTCCACAGCATGAGAGCACGTTTTCCTCTATCAAGGATAATTAAGAGTTAAAAGTTTCATATTTAGCATTCTGTATAGTTCTGCATTTTCCAGAACTTTTTGCTGTAGAAGCCACATTAAAGCAGCTTACCATTCAGTAGGAAACGTGAGCATTCTGATTAGTTTGTCTCAAGAATTTTCTTTAAGGTGCAAGAAATAACCATCGCTTCTTTCTTCCATTTTATGGAATGGTAAGTATTCTAGAAACATTAGCTTCCCAACCTCAAAACTTTTTTGGTGTTTTGTCAAAAGACATGTAGAACTAGTCACATGGAGACTTACTTACTCTTATTTGAGAAGACAAAATGAAAAAAAAGAAACAAACCTAACTTCTGAAAAGAAAAAGCATGATCACTTATTTTGTCCATAATAGGTCTCCTGGAAAGATACTTACCTGACTTCAGACCTCATATGTGTCTGCATAGGGAAAGACTTCATCAATTCCATGAAGTCTCATAGCCTGGTGTTGTGGTGCAATTCTCAGCCTATAGTTAACAGTATTTAATGAACCAGCATAGCAGCAGGTAAATTCTTGGTTGGCATCTGTCGCTGAGTTTCCTGTAGCTTTTAAGACTAGAAGTTTGATTCCTAATTTTGCTTTGTTTTCAATTGTTTTTCCATTCATATGGTAATCAGGCTGCTCACAGTTGCTAATTATTACCGCTGCTGTTTAAGGAATACAGAGAGCAAAGCATGTCTATGACCAGACGCTTTTAAAGATGTAAGCAGTCAGATGATAAAGCTCAAAATTCACAGCCCATCATGTGCTGCATAAAGATTAGAAAGCAACTAAGCCCTTCTTGTCAACCTTTTAGCTAAAAGAAGAGAAAGTCTGTGTTTGTAAGCAGCATGTTAGCATTTTAACTAAGAGATGAATGTCAGCATTTCCATAAATCTCCAATTTAGAAAATTAAAATACTTTGGGGACCGCAAAGAGCTGAAACTGATGTCTAGTTTAAGTTCTGTGCTGCTATAGGAGACAGACTGTCAAGGATGTTCAGTTTAATTGCTAGGGGAAGGCAAGCACACAATTAAAAGAGTGAATAATGTGAATGATAAGGGTTTCATGTTCTACGTGGATTCAACTTGTAAACACCTTCCCTTTCCTCTTTCATCTTTCTACCTTTGCTTTAGCTCTTTCCATCTGCCTCTCTCTTTTGTCTGCCTTCACCCACTTTTCCTCAGCAGCTCTACTTCTGGTAACTCTGGCAGCTGTAAGAAGCAATATGTGTATTTTCCCCTAGCAAATCTGGCCTTGCTTGGTCTGCTTGCATGTGTGCTTTTAATCGGCACTGGTTGATTTGAAATCTGTGGCATTAGCCAACTTGTTACCTCAGGTGAGTATCTGTGATGCCTTTCAGGTTTCATCTTCCTCTGCACCTAATGATACTTTCCTACTGACATTCTAGTGTAAATAAACCATTATTTTCTGGAATTTTCCCATTTCAAACTGTCAGACTGTAAGATGGACAGTGAAAACAAGCCGATGCCTCTGCTTGCTTACCTCTCTCAGCTCTAGTTACATTTCTGCAGCTTTCTCCTATCAGCTTGAAAGTATTGGTTGATGCTTATTACTTCTGTTGGCCTGGGATGTGTGAGTGTTTCAGCCTGGAGGAAGTCTGATTCCCATGGAGCCGAGGGAAGGAATGCCGGAGGAACCTGCATTTATGAGAGCAGATAGGGAATAGATTGCTCGGCACTGATTTGACTTTGACTTTTCCTGCTTGTGTGTCAATGAAAATAAAACTCCAGTGAAATGGGTTGGAAGAAAAAATTACATGTCAGAAACAGGTAAAGTTAAGAGGTGATAAGAATGTAATTATGTGCAGACTTTAAAACATCTGCCTTGCTCCACCAGCTTGTGGAGCAGTATCTATCCATTCTCACACTAGAGGGCGCTCTTGGAGCTTTAAAAGAAATATTAGCATGAATATATATATGTATTTATATGCGCACATATAATTTAATACGTGAATTTATATTTTAATATGACATTTTCAGATCTCTCCCAATTTCATAAGATTCAGACTGGCTAGTGAAATGTCCTTCCTCTTCTTTATTCATCTCTGCAATTATTAATAGAAATAAAATTTGTATTATGTTTTAATCGCTACATTTACTTGGTGAGAAGGGATGATTGTAACAAAGCTGAACAACATCATCAGGAAGATTTTGATAAGAGTTATGTAAGTGGCAGCAATCACTTGTGCAAGATGTAATGTTTGCTGTCAGTCAGCAGTGTGACCCAGTTTCAGGTTACTGACAAAGCAAATCCTTCCATGGGTGAAGCATTATTATGTTTTTAGTATCTGGAATATCTGATTTTAGGGTAATGTAGAAGGAGGAAAATTATATACATATATATCCTGGGGGATATATATATATATACACCCAAGATCTCTACAAATAATCACTGGGAGGGCCCTCGCCTTAGGGATATTTTACACTGAATGGCAGTGTGTTCAGTTGTGATCAGTGATGGGAATGGTGAAAACAGAGTATGAGATTCAGCCTGTTGCTGAAGAACTTGCAGTGCACTAATAAAGCACAGTGGTGTGTTTATGAAAAGCAGTAACTACATTTCCTACAGCATTATCTTCCCTGTTGTCATTTGAGTATGATGACAAACTGAACGCCCCGTGGTCTGGGTACGTTGCAGGCTGGGCCAAGTTGAAATGTGGTGTAGGTTGTTGGCATCACCCTTAATACATTTCTTACCATAGAAGTTGAGCTTTGTGTTGATGAGAGCAGAGTCAGCTTTTAGGGAAGACAGATGTGCTAAATCTGGTTTTGGCTTTTTGGAGCTTATTGGGAATGTGTTCTTTTACTGCCCAGAACTACAAGCTTCCCTTGAGTTTCTCTTCCCTGTGCTGTTTGTGAATGGAGAATGCTTCCTATATAAAATACAAACCATAGTAAAGCAGATGTTAATGGATTAATTTTTGAGTACTGCATTATTTTGGTCCTCTTGTGAGTGCTGAAGCAGGCAGTGTTTTCTTCTAAGCCTCAACATGCAGCATGGTGTCCAGTCTTTCAGCACAGGGGATCACAGAAGCAATCTCTCTCCAAGATCCCTGCTTTAACTTCTGACTGAACTGTTCTTCCAATTGCTGAACTACCACATAAGTAGCCATAAATAATCACATTACTAGTGTTATAGCTACATGGTCCTGGAAAGTTTGAGGATATTTTTCAGTGACTATGAAAATGAATTATTGTGTTTTGAAAAGTATTTAACATTCAACCTCTATTTTTTTTCCCTAGTTATGAGTTCTGTGACCTTGTAAGCTAATGTGCTAAAGAGTATTTGCTGTTAATTCACTTGTTTTGCTTCTTATCTTTTCTTTCAGTGGCTGCTTTTCTATTCACTGGTATACAGGTCTGGAAAGGACTTCTGTCATCAATTCTGTGATCTTGTCCTAAGGCAATCTTGGTCTCAGACAGATGATTGTCAAACTAATTTTTAACACCTTAAATAAAGCAGACTTTACAAGATAAAGTACTGCATTTCATTACTCTTTGAAAATGTTGTGCTTACCGGTCTTGCTGAAACTTAATCCTTTTACTGCTTGTGCTGTCTACCAGGCATGAAGAACAGCAGCCTTTTATGTACTTAAAGAATATAACCTTGTCATCTCTACTTGCCATTAATTGAAAGTATTTACCCTTGCCTTCCTTGTATTTCTCAAGAATCTCTGATCTGACAATTTTCGTGACTGATAATTGATTGGATTCCCCATTTCATTCTCATTTTGATATGCAATGCTCAGAAATTAGAATAGTATTTTACAGTCTTGCAGTAGAACAAAAGTATTTTGCACATGTTTCTGAATACAGATCCTCTAAAATGTGTACTTTCTTTTTGGAAGGCAAACAGAGGCATTTTTTAAATTCCAGAATAGTCTTCACATCATTACTGGAAGTGTATTTCAGTTTTTCTATTTTCTTTTCATCAAACAGTTTATCTGTTGAATCCAGTCTTAAGTTTCCTCAAATTTATCAGTCTTCTCTGATGTGTTCCAACCACAGAAATATGACTCTTCCGCTTGTTCTAAAACTGGAATACCGGAATGGACTTCATAGGCATTTTCTGTCAATTTAATAGTACATCTTAATTAACTTTCAATACTTAGGACTCTTTGCATAATGTAAGTTGATCATTTTATTTACTTTTGGTCATTAATCCACCTTGAACAGGAATATAAAATCTAGGATTCTCTTTTTTTCTCACCTGTTTTACACAGTTAACCTGGTAGTTAATAGTTACAGTTTAGATTATTCTTGTCTGCATATCTTCCACTTACCAAATTTTCCCATTTTGATGAAGACTCATGTTATTTGTGGTGCCTAACAAGCTTCTTTTCTTATCCTATATTATTAGATGCTATATTCATGTGTTGCTATTCTAGTCTATTTTGGCTGGTATTTTTCCTTTTTCAGTGGAGTTCTAAAGTTCATCTGTCAGATCACAGTGGAACTTGCTGATCTTGTCTGCTTTGTTACCCATTTTTTTTTTTTACCATGAGTGGCACCAGTTCTCTCTTACTACAGGCTTTCTTAATCTTTTTTTAGTGTTTTTTATTTTTTATTATTTAATCTGAGATAGAGGCATAACACATGAAAAATGATCAAAATGTTAATGTAATTTTATTTTCTTTCAGTGGAACCCCAGTGCTCTCTCTTTCTAGAGAATTACCTTTATTTTGGTCCTTGCTGGGAAGAAATGTTCCTTAGACAATTCTAGGAAATAATATGTATGTGTAGATCATGATACGGCCTATAGATGGAACAAGTGATCTCAGGTTGTTCCCATTAAAAAAAAAAACAAACAAACAAAAAAAACACAACCAAATAACAAACAATGCAACAGCCAAAGAAAAACAAACAACAGAACAACCCCAACAACAACAACAGAAGAAAAAAAAACCCTCTTTTTTCCTCATAAGTTTTAGATTAATCTTTAAGGAATTAAGTGCTAATCTATATTAGCTCATCTTTTTATGGTGAGAAAATTAAACATGTGCATAAATGTTTCTGATTCTTAATTTCACTGTTTTCTAGCTTTTCAGTAGAAACGTGGTGTGCCCCACCAAAAACCGAACAAACAAATAAAACTTACAATGATAATAAAATAAGAGTTAAGGGTGTGGGATTGTGATTAAGGAGGTGCATTTTTTTTTTCCCCCTTGCACCGAGCATTCAAGACACTGGGAAAATATTGGATTAGTGTTGCAAACTGTCAGGGACATCATTTATAATACTGTCAGACTGTTTATGCCAGCCACTAATGACTACAGAAGAGAAGGCATTTTATGTTACTGAAAAATCTAAATTACATTCCAGACAGGTTGACACTGATGCTCCAAAGTGTAGGTTTGCAAGATGATAATTCCTAATCTCAATAGAAAAGAGGTGTCAAATTCAATTTTACTGAGGGACTGATTGTAATTTGCCTTTTAACTCCAGGATGCTGATGCTACAGAAACAATCCACTTGATTCAGCTCTTAAAGTGTTTTCTCTTCAATTTTGTTCTGCCTGTATATAAATGAGTGCACGTAAGCTCATGGGCTCCTTGGAGTTAGCAGTTACTCATTCTCTGTGAGCTTGTGGAAGATGAGAAATTGTACTTACCATCTTAGTACTTCCGTTGTCATTAAGCCTGAAGATGTACCAGATACATGGAGATTTTTTGAAATAGATGAATCCAAGAAATGGGGAGTTCCTTTAAAAAGAAATACGCATAATTTAGGCTTATAAAAGACAGGTAATAAATAATTTAATAAGACAGGTAAAAAATCTTTCTAGATTGAAACATATGTCATAAAGCTCAGTGAAGTCTGTCTTTATTCGTTTGAAGAAACTTGGGAAAAGCTAGGTTTGACTATTGTAAGGTCCTATGTGTATTTCCACGAAGCCAGCAGGACCATCTGTGTAAACGGGATCTGAGAGATGAGCCATTCATCAGCACGTTGTTTGTCCTTTGCATGTCCAGAATGTTATTATGCTAAGTGGTTTAGGATCTTAAAATAATTAATATACAAAAATCTGATGTTATGTACAACATCTGTTGAGGCTCGTACAAATTCCAATCTCAAAGTGCATCACATGACAGACATTCCAAGTGTATAATACAGCCAACATAATGAATCAAAAGCTTGTTTTAATGCCAGCTTTGGAGAGGGAGAAGAAGAAAGATCAAGGAGGAAGTCCCAACAAGTAATCTCAATAATGAGTGATTTTGGGATGTTTTGATAGCAGCTAGTGTAATCATGGAAAGTGGTTAGCGTGCTGTTACAGCCTTTTCAGGATGAGTAATGTTACACTTATGAAGAGGCTTAGGATGAATTTACTGATAAAACAAGCTTTTGTAAGTTCTTCAGTTTATGTGGTTTTTACTGGCGCTAGACCAAACAATCTAAAAGAAATATGTTCATGGCCCAAAATAAATAATTTTGAACTGTCTTATGACTTTCAAAATGCATACTAATTGAAGAATATATCTAGATATCTCTTGTCCTGAAATAACTCTCCTCACCTCAGTATTTGTACAGTGTATGCTTGGATCACTTATGAATACTAGTGCAATCCAAATTTTTACCCTGTGCAAACATTTACTAAGGCAGAGAGAGGTATATTCAGTAGTTTGATGGAACTTAAAATGCCAATTAAAAATGATGACTTATTTAATGCCAACAGGACATATCCTGCGGTGCTTACTCAAGCAAAATTCTAATTGACTCCAGTGGGAGGTTTGCTGAACTAAGAACAGTGAAGAGAGGGAGCGGCATGAGGAGAGGCACGACCTCAAATATTACTCCGGGCCTCATAAGGGGTTCATATTCCCTGAAATGGGTGGGAATTTTCCTCACATATGGATGAGGGTTGAAACAGTGGGGATTTCTGTGCATATCCAGAATTCCTTGCAATTGCAATTTTCTTTAGGAAATATTTTTGAAGAAAACTAACTTTCCATTAAAAACTGCAAATTTAATGACAGTGAAATAACTCACAAACTCACATGCATTTTCATGAATAGATGAAAAACAGAGAAGAGGGAAGGAGTTTGTGTTAAAGACTTGTTTACTTTTTAGTTTGGACACATTTTATGAGAATCTTTTCCCCTTTACAATGTGCTCATTTAGAAAATTTATCCCAATTTTATAGAACAAAAGCCCTTAAATATTTGAACAAGTGCTAAGGTATCTAAAAGAAAAATGAAGTTGCAAGTAAGCAACAAAATCATTTCTGTCTCTATTAGGCTTCATTTAGCACCTTCCTATTCTTAGTCCGACTCTTAGTAGCCAGGAAATAAATGTTATTTTGCTTGTGATCTAATGAGAATCATCTTTAAAGTGATTGTGTTTCTCTCTTTTGTGCTTCTCTGCCTTTTATTTGAACGCTATTTTACATGCTTTTTGAACTCCCAATAAACTTTGTATAAGTCTTTGCTTTTTGCTGCTTGATATGTGCTTGCTGGACAGACAAGTTGGAAGGATTCATCAGTGGCTTTACTCCTAAGTGCTTTTGACAGTACCAGAAACCCTTGAGAGCAGACTGGATTGATTACCAGTGACTGATAGATTAGTTGTTTTGTTTTGGCTTTTTTTGCAGGTAGCAAGTTGTTCTGTATTCAGTGTGGAATCTATGAATAAGTGTTTAGTTACTTTTTTTTTTTTAATGGCTTTAATTTAGTAGATTTCTTGTGCAATTTTTAGCATTACTGAATTTGAATTGACAGAAAAACAGGTTGACACATGGTGACAGGTATGGTAAGGTGCTAAATGGAACTGTTCGGAAACTTCTTTCAAAGCTTCTAGACATGACAGAATGATTTCATAGGTTCGACCTTTTCGTTATGGATCTACAGTCACATAAAAGTTTAAGTTTTAAAATGTCTGGAAAATCCATTTGTAATGAGCATGTCAAGGGATCAGGATTGTTAGAGTCCTGTGTCCAGTGTAGTTCCCTTCTATCCTTTATATAATCTTGGGTTTTTATCCTTCTCGTTGTGATCTGCTTCTTTAAATGACAGATATTTAAGAAGAGTGTAGGGTTGGTTTAGTGTTCTTCTTTACTCAGTGCCCAGTGATTTAGTCTCAGATGACATTTTTGTCTTAGATTTTGACATCAACAGTGCTGTGTTTTGCATGAATTATATTCTAGCAAGGCTTGTCCTAGATCACTGCTGAAAGTGAGAGAAGTGGGATTGCTATACATTTTTTTTCAAGTAGTAAGACGGAATTTTGTAACTAGGACAAGTGCTGTTCTACTGCTTCTTGTGGTAATAATAAAAAAAGCTGGACAATAACCCCTTGTGTTTTGTTTGAAATCTAGCTTTCTTACTGATTTTATTTACCCTGAGGAAACTGCTTTAAATGATCCCAATGATTTTAGGGTTAAGCAAGCCAGATTTATCTGACTACATCAAGGATTTTGGTGTGAGGTGTGATTAAAAACTAATTATTTTTTGAAGAGTATCTAAATATTTACTGATTCATCCTGTGATTATAGGGAAATAGTTTTAAAGCAGTGACTTATATTTCTTGACACATTAGTTTAAAAAAAATTGCTTTTTTCAACTTTTGATGGCAAACTTCAAAATTGCGTGGACTAATGAGAATATTTTCAAATAAGGAGAGGTATTCATGTTCTTTTGCAAGAGCTTTCCATAAGAAGGTGGGTTTTGAATTTCAGATTCTAACATACAGTGAAATCTGACACCATTACCATAGTGAGATTACATAAAGCAGTATTTTGTTAATTGGTGAAAGTAAAGAAGAACACATTACAATTTAAATTCACTTTTAAATGTGAACAAAATATCCCTGATAATTTGTTAGTAGTACTTACTCAGTATCTGGTTACCAAACATTTCTTGCTCAGTAACTGTGCCTTAAAAAAGGTGTAATAAGCTGCTAATTGCATCAAGACTTGTGACATGGATTTAACTCGATGGCAGTGGTTTTGTTTTGTCCTGAGTGCGTGTCTTTAACAAGGAGTTGTCAGGATAGCTGACAGTTATTTAGGTGCCTTGGCAATCAGGGAGCGTTTCACATAACGGATCTTTTCTGGAGATCAATTTTCTATTGGATTTTTGCATCCTGTATCTGAAAACTTGATTTATTGTATCAAGGATTGATTTAAATGGACTTTTAGTCTAGGGCTGACTTTGGTCTGTCAGTGACTTAGAGAAATCATTTCAGATTTTATCATATTTTTTTCACAGAGGTATGGTAATTTCAAGTGATATTTAAATCAACTCTAGTTTTTTAAAGCATCTTATTCCTTATTCTTTCTTTTGGTCCCTTTAATTCAACAGTACAAGTGAAATAATGAATGCTGTGGAATATTTTTCTCTTTTTGAATGGTGGCTTACAGTGTAAACTGTTTTTTTTTTTTTTTGTTTTTGCTTTTTCCTTTAGCTATATACTTAGTGTGTAGCTGATTTCCGCAAGAGTGGTGTGTGGAGATTGAGTAGATATTCTAGGAGTTAGTCATGTGCACTGTTATCTGCTGAGACACGTATTGCTGAAGTACTTTTCCTAACTATTTTTTTGATTCATTTTTCCCTTGAGACTTTTTTTTCACAAAGTCAAGAGCATCCGTAAGTATGTTCCAGCTGTTCTTGGGGGTTAAAATGTTTCCACTTAAAGTATATACCTCTCTATAACTGTATTTTATGGAAGGCCTAATGGCCATTTAGTTGGGACATTCTCTTAAAGCCTCTTGCAAGTTATGACACTTCTGGTCCTGCTGAACTGCTTGATCAAGTACAGGGATGTCATGCAAAGAAGACAGAGAAGTTTGGCAGAAAATAATCCTCCTTGCTTTCTGACTTATTCTTAGGTGTCAGAGGGGCTGAGGCAGCTGAGCTTAGATTTTGAGTGATGCTCAGCTTGATGCTACAGGTCCAACTATGTTCAATATATGAACTGTCACAATTACAGATTCACAAATAGATCACTGTCCAGTTAATCTAGTTGGACTCTCATGACCACTCCTATGGAATTTGGCTGTGTTCAATGCAAACTCTTATAGTTAGATCAGAGAATGGTGTGGGTTATGATAACTACAGGTTATGGGTTCCTTTGAATTGACAGTGATAAATGCACTGTCTGCAAAGCATGAGAGATTAATCTAGAACAGGAATAATATGGCCGACTACGGCCCAGTTTAATAATGGAATATTTCTAAGTTTTCTGGGGAAGCACTCAGTATAACTGATCGAAGGAGGGAGCGTCTCAGCTCACTGACTGTTTCCAGCTCATCTGCAGTGGTATCTTCCACGCTTGTCTATTATAGTATCCTTCCAGCCCCCAGATTTCTTCTCTTTAAGCCATTTTATACAATTTTCTTACTTTCAGATGGAGCTTGAGTGACTCTAGGCAGAATAAACCTTTGACTAGCAGTTTATTACTCAAAAAATAAAATAAAAATTCTATAGATATAAAGGTAGAAAACTCCTGGCTCAGGACTGGCTTAAGAAAACAAGATATTACTTCCAGTATTATCGTCAAGTCCACATCCCTGCAGGATGATCGTGGAATTTGATCATGGGCCCTCCACCTTGCTCTGTATTCAACATTGTTTGCTGGTGTTTGCTGACAGCTAAGGTAACTGGTCATGTGGCTTAAGGATCTCTCATGGAATAAATTACCCAAGCCCCAGAGGTTTGCCTTCTCTCAAGAGGGGGGCATTTCAGTAAGTCACTTCCTGTAAATATTCCAGTACAGGACCTTGAGCTTCCAGATCAATGACGATCTGCTGGTATTCTATCAGTGCTTTTATTTTAAAAGGACTCTCAATGGGATATTGCATCGGTATACAGAAGCAGACAGTGACTGTTTGGGGCCAGCTGCTCCTCTCAGCTGATGCTTGAGCTATGCAGAAGCCCGCTTCTGAAGATGTAAGCCAGGGAGGACGTGAGGGACGAGAGGGTTGTGTTTTCCTTGCATACTGAAATGATCTCATGTCTTCAAAAGAGGATTTTTTCCTCAATATTGCTGAGAAAAGAACCAGTTAATTAAATATAAACAAGTGCTACACTGATTGTAGAATATGCTGATAAATACCGGATCTTAGCTTACAAGTTTCCAGAAGTCAGATAAAGTTAAGCTTACTTTTTCAAGGACTCTTTGCCATTGCTTGAATTACTCCTGAGGAAATTACTTAAAGGGCTTGGAGAACTGTAGTGGTAAAGAATGTAACACAGAAATAATTGATCCTTCTGGTTTATTAGGTTGTGTCCCTGTTGTGGAAGTTTTGTCAATAACAATAACACAGTGGAGATGTCTGTCTGCAGTTAGTCTGTAGCTAGATCAAAACACTTCATGGAGTTCTAGCAACACGATTTCTCCTTGAAGAAGGTGATGTATTATTTCATTTGTAACTAAGTCCTGGGATATCTGGAAGCACAACATTGTTATATATCTTTTCTGTTCCAGATGAAAATCTGCTGGCTACAAGTAGTGCTGACCTGAGTATGTCCACACTATGCAAGTCAGATTTTTCACAATGATCGTAGAATCTATTCAGAGCAGAACGAGACATAGTTTTTCATGGGATTTGAAATTACAGAGTATCTGAAGGAACCTGTTCAATATAGTTTGTTTCTGTAGTGATCTAAGTCCATTTGCCTGAATTTAGTGCCAAGGTTCTGCCATCTAGCTTAGGAGTGCTCTTCATAATTATCTGGAGGGGGAACAGTTAATTGGTGCTGTGCTGGCATTCTAAATATTGCAGCAAAATATGTTGTTGCAGAGGTTGCAAACCTTTCTGCATTGGTAGCATCATGCAAGGTTTTCTCTGATGTCCCGTACTAACTTCCTATGGTGAGCTAATCAGAGGCTTTTATCAGTATCAGTATCAGATTGCACTTCAAGGAGGATTTGCATTTGAGCTTTTAACCTTCAGTTGGCATGAAACATTATTGTCAATAAAAATAAACATCTAGTTTTGTTCAAGTAAGCAGAGAATGCAAAACTATCAATAAACATAGCTCTTAGTTTGGCAACTGTGGCAGTCTGATTATATTTACATTTAAAAAATTACTGCAGTGAGGGTCATTCCATTTAAAAAGCAAGTAATTGGTAGATGAGTTGGCAAGAAGAATGACTTCAGTGTTTATAGCAGCTCTGCCAAGAATTAGTAGGAAAATATTTGCCTGATTGTACCTTTTGAAATGCGACAGTACAGAATAAGGTTGACATTAGTGGAATAAAATATGAGACTGCCTTGGTCAACGAAGGAACTGACGTAGTCTGGGATATTATTCCTTGTAGCTTCTGCCATTAAAGTGTGACTGAGAAGGGAAGAAATTTGATGACCAATGGCATTCAGCACTAAATTGTCTGATGAGGGATGCAGCCATAAAATGAAACTGCTTTTATGAGTTACTTTTGTGAAAGTTCAAAATGCTTTTCTTTAAATGCCAATGTAGCATAGCCTACAGAGCATATTCAAAATATACTATGAATAACCCAGAACAATAATAAGGAAAATCATCCCATAAATTCAGGAGATCTAACCATGGTGACAGACCTGGAATTTCATTTCTCCCACTCTTTGTTGCACAAGCATGGGCTGCTGATTGTTTTCATCAGAATTTTCCTTTCATTTTTGGGATCTTGCAAGCAGGCTCCAGTGATCATCTTACCAGTTTTTCTGGTGATCATGTTCCCAGTATAACTGATGCTTCAGGTGGACCTTTGTCTAAGTATCTCTATGACACTAGTAAAAGTAAAGAAAATAAACAGTTGGAACTGCTTGAAATTTAGATCGTACTTGCTGGAACTGGACACTGGAGGTGATTGGCTATATTTATTTCAGATTATCGATTTCCTGACCTTCCCAAATTGGATGATTTTTCCCTACTATTTCCTTTGCACAGCAATTTATTTTGCTTCTGTGCTTTCTATAAGGAAAAGAACATTAGGAAGAGAAGAGAAACAGGCTTTTTTTTATTCCCCCCACTAATGCTTGGGGGGGAATACCTGCCCGTAAACCGTTGACACGTATCCTTGTTATAACTCTGTCTATGTAAAAAGTAACAGAAATAACCCAGGTGGTAAAACTTCAAGGCTCTTCTGAGCTAGAGAATGCAGGATGAAGCAGAAAGGAAAAGCTTTCCCAGAGACTTCCCTGTCCAATATCTCTGCTATGTGTAGTAAAGGAGAGCCAGTTCTGGTCTTCTACCATGCAAGATTCATTTTATTTTTATTCTCAACGAGAAATTCAGATCCAAATAATCTCGATTTTATTTATCTATCTATTTATTTATTTATTTTAGGTTCAGGTTGATTTTTGTGTCCACATTGGAAAAATATGAGGGGAGATAAATGTTCAGTTGCTAGGACTGGTTTTTTTTCCTTAATTCAAACAAGGTAGGCTAGAATATCCCTGTGAAGATATGTAATAAAATAAACAAACCAACTCCCACATTTTCCTTGGCTGTATTGTCCAATCCTGATGATTTTTATGCCTGAAAGTGTAGCACATTAATACCTGGCAGTAAACACAAAATCTGTGTGTGGTAAATGACAGATTAAGCACTAGAGATTCCAGCAGGGATTAGGCCACACATTGTGAAAGTGCAGATGTCAGTACTACTTTACATCACAGAGCTGTGTTCAGCTGCCTTATGTTTTATATATATATAATAGCCCCTGTTTTTCATCCTATTCTTCCTTTTTTCACCCCACTACTTTCTCATTTTATTTCCTTCACGTAGGTGCTTGTGGCACTGTTCATCCGTCTGGAGATTGAGTGATAGCAGATGCAATAGAAATATGCAATGCAGTGTGATCTGCTAGCCCACGGTATGAGCTAGGTAGGTGGCCTTTTGTTTGAGTCTGAGAGAGGAGGAGAAAGAGCTGAAGGATTGGAGAGTGGGAGTTGAAGTGAGGCAATTTAGTGGCAGAATAAAAGTGGGAAAGCAGAGATAGAAAACTAAATGAGACACGACTTCAGGAAACTTGTGTCATGTGTCTGGTACTTGTCAGAGCTGCCGTCTTTCATTGCACTATCTTGTAGTTTGCTAGCATTTGTGTAGTTTACTAGATAATGTGTTTATATATTCATTTCAGATGTACTTTACAAGTATGCATATGAATTCATGTAGAACAATTAAAAGTCATAAAAGAAACATTTCCGGCCCTGAGGCCTTAAAATCGATATGGGGAGAGTTGAGCTATAAACCCAGCAAAGTGAGAGAATGAAATCACTTTCACCAACTAAAACCAAGACTGCATCCAAACCTAGGTGGAACAGTCCATAAGTAACTGGTTGTTGCTGGTCAACAATGCAACAGGATCTACTGAACAGTAACAAATACTGCTATTATATCTAGCAGTGCCATCAAGAACAGACCTATCCTTTGTAGCAAATATGCCATTAGTGACCCTTTTTAGTTTTCACTATGCTCAAGGGAAGGACTGTTGGAACAGTGCCTTTGGGAGGTGATAGATTTGCATCAGCATTTATTTAAGAATGAACTGTCTACTTCTCTTAAAATGCATGCTTTACTCCAATTTTGGGAGATGTTCTTCAATATGTACTTAATGTGTAGAATTAAAAGTTTCTTGGCCTGTTTCTTTCCTTCAGTGAACCCTGAAATAAAATAAGGGTAGATTTTATTACAGAGGACTTCAAATTTATATGACAATTTTATTATATTTCTTGCATCAGAATTTCTGCTAATTGCCAGGAGTGAATTCCTCTTCCATACTCAGCTCTTTTCTCACAAATATTTGGACCGTGAAGGCAGAGTTCCTTGTGAGCATCAGAACCAAGATGTCCCTGACTTTTGGGTAATAAATTGGCCAGGTCAGTGTGATCACCAGGAAGCTGGTACAGAAGTTTTCATTGTCTTGATACAGATTTGCTTGCAGACCTGTGATCGTTCAGGCTTTTCCTCTGGCTTAGCCCAGCAGAGGTTCTGAAAGCATTTCACCTTTGTGCTGCAGAGATATGAATTGGCTTCTGGAACTATAAGCAGTTCTGCATGCTCATTAGTTCCTGGCCATTGTGAAGGTGTTGTATATCGTAAGAGCTTTGCCTTCTTTTTTTCTCTAGTTATAGTAGGTGAAGTATTTCACTACTAAATGAAAATGTGTAACCTGGGTATTTCAGCTTGATATAGCTTATTTAGGTGCAACACAGTTATGCATTACATGGAGGTCAGGTGGATCAGAAGGATCTGCTTTGCCTTTGCTAGTTAAGATGTGTGTCCCCCTACGCAAAAAGAATTTAACATTCTCTAAGCCTTACTCTCAGCGTTGGGTATCTGAAATTAGCATCATTTTCTCTCAAGTAGCCCCCTATGTCCAATCTTTATCATGATTCCAAGGACAGACTTAATGCTTTGCCGATGTTTTTCTCTAGATTAAGATGTCTTTGAAGAATTAGTGTTTTACACCTGATTGTAAAGCAGAACAACTCTTCCAACAACTTAACCAAAGATATCTCCCAAGAGAGAGCTTAAATTACTAAGCAAAGAAGCTGAGAAGGGTATTTAACTTTTTTCAAATATAAAACCATGCCTTATTCACATGAAAGCATCCACATTGCTTCTGAAGATGGTCTGTTCTTCCTTCCTGCACTGCAGGAACAAATCTGAAGAGAGGAGATGCTCTAACATTGTAAGAAATGTTAAAGGGATAGGAAGCGTGATGTTTTCAGCTTCAGTTGTATTCAAACTCTAAAGTCTGGTCCTTTTTTCACAACATACAGTTGTGAAGTGTGCACAAGATAGTAGATTTCATTAATTGTTATGCCTCAGTAGTTTTCCATGAACTGCTTTATTTGGGTGCAGTTGGGAAGCACAGAAAGTTTTTGTTTTGTTCACTTGACTTTCTCTAGACTCTGGTTCCTTGAATAACAAATGACATCTTAATGCAAAATACCTTTGGAAAAGTCTTCAGATTTCCCTACTTGTGGGCTGCAGTGTTTATTTAATAACAATACTTAGAAAATGAGATTTTAAACCAGATAACTGGTGCAATAATCATGTTCTTGTGATGTAGCCAGACTTTGCAGTTTCCTCACAACATTTGCAAGTGCACAGAGCAAATCTTTGTGATTAATACTGTTTTTATCTAAGGCAATGAAGTAAATTTTATTGTAAATCTTATGTATTAGTGTGATGTAGCATAGCTGCATAAAGAAAAAACATCCTCACTGTCTGGAGATGGATCCTTGCATGCTACCATGAATGCAGTTGCACTGTCTTATTACAACATCCTCACGGGAATGTTTTCTACTCTTCTCTTTTATTTAAAATATAATTCCTTTTGTCTTAATTACACTTAAAGACAAAACAAACTGGCATTATAAGGGCTGGAAATCTGTCTGGTTTTGAATGTGTGAATCTTTTGCAGTTTTGTTTCTTGTTGCTAGTGACTCAAATCCTGTTTTGCTTCTTTCAGGGTACAGGAAGTTCTTGGTAGGATTTTAAAGAATTGCCTCTGATGTACTGTACACCTACCTTGTCTCTCTGATTTGTATGGAAAGGTCTTTCTGTACTTGGAAACTTGTATTAAAGGAAAGGAACATCATTCTGAAAAGATGCTGGGTGCAACAGCGATTAAACTTTTGTTTTCTGATTTCTTTGATTCTATCCATCATCTCCTTTGATATGAGCATAAAACTAGTTCGGCTGAATCTGTCAGACTGAAGAGTTAATACTGCTGTTAAGCTGCCATATTTTGATGTTGCAAGGTTGTTCTGGATGGGAAGTCAGTTACGTACATCTCAGTCTTTTTCTTGTCATTATTTTTTTTTTAAAAAAGCTCCCTCATGATTTATGATCTTTCCACTAGAATGATTTCCTGTCCTTGAACTAAACTTTTCACATGCAAACGCTATTGCAAGGCATTTCTTTTCAATCAGGTATATGTTTTTCCACTGGTGATAGTGACCTTCACACACAAGGCACTGACTGTCCCTTTTATAGGAATGATCCTTCAAGCTCCATCTTGCTGGCAACACATGTGATTGTCTTTTCATTCACGTAGTCCTTCAAGGTGGGATGATTGGTAATAAACTTTATACTGTCTCTGATGGCTGTATCAAGTTGAAATGTGTTCAGGCTACACCTTTTTTTGTATCTTGTGTGTGTCTCATAGGAATATTTTGCTTGTTTTAACATTGCTGGAGCACCCATTCACTTGCTTTCACTGAAGGCAGTGATTGTGTTTTCTGTACATTCTTAAATTTCAGAATATGTGCTTATTCTTTGTCGTTCTTATGTGGAACTATAACCTGTGTTTCAGTTCTGTGATTATTTCACTTGGTTAGTCCGACAGTAGCTTTGCATCATTTTCTTGCATAATTCAGAGGAAATTAGCATGATGTAAAACATGAACTTAATGTGTACATTGCGTTTAATTGTCAGTTCTGTGTATTGTTTTTCATTCTCTATACCAAGTGCAGTCTTGGCTCTGTGACCAGGGCACCGTATTAACTTCATGCATTTAAAATATTATCTTTAAGTCAGCGATCTCTTTCTCCCCACTTCAATATGGTACTTTTTTAATGTAAGCTGTGGCATAATTACTCCCCTTACCAAAGTTGTTACATGTGAGCTGTTATGAAATATTGCTTTACTATTTGGATATTTTAGTTCTTGATCCCTGTGTTAAGCTAATCTGTGTTCTGTATGCTTGTTTGCTATTAGCATTTTTTTTTTCCCTTCGTTCCTTCTGGATACCAGGTGAATGGATGCTGTCTGTATCTCATCCTGTCTGGATGTGACTTTGCTCACTAGCTTTGTATGGGTCTTGCCAGAAACTTTGAGTATTCTTAATTCTTACCTCCATTATTTTCATTTCTGCTTAGTAATCTGTTGCACGTTATTTCATCTTTTTAGAATTCCATAATAGCATGACTTCCATGCAGATTAGTGATCTACCAAGCTCCTCTTTCTCCAAATTCATATTATGCTTTGTTGGCGTGTGACAGACATTGTGGGTTGAAAAATGCTTCTAAAATTTTATATAGATCCTCCTGGTTTATGCTGAAAAATTGAAACGTTGTTTGTAGCCTGTGGTAGCCGCTGCCCATTATAGTTGATAATGTTGCTGCTCTTATTCTAGTTCTCTTTTTATCTAGCTTCCCTGCAAATTCTCATTGTGATCAGAAGTGCTTCCAATTTGTCTCCATCCTTTTCACATCCATCTGCTCAGGGACAGGACTCTGGTACATTGCCATGATCATTATTTGTTCTCCGTATGCAGATGGAGAGAGATTGAGTATTCTTAGTTTTTGTCATTAGGTACCTGAAGCAGCTAATCTTTTTCTGTCGTTGTATTAGTTGAGGAAGAACAAAAGGAGACAGTGCCAAGAAGTCTAACACTTGAGCTTTATTCCTGTCTGTTCATGTGTTATTCCAGTTACTCAAGCAGTTTCTAAATGTGGAGCCTTCTAGATGTGATGTGCCATAAAATCTCCTATTGGGTAGCAGTTTAGCTGTAAAACAGCAAGCTCGGGAAACTAGCTTTTATTATTTCTTTTTCCGTTAACTTGTCTGAAAAGAAATTGGTTACCTCATTAATGAACATTTGTATAATCCTTGGAGAGTTGTGAATGAAAAACTTGATTGAACTACAAAATTAGTGGTGATGATGTCTGTCTTTGTTACTGCAGCTGCACACTGAACTCTTTCCCATCCTCGCCTGTATTTGTGCACTTTCTTCTCTACACATAACAGTCTCAGCAGTGTGGGGTTGTCTTATTTATTTGTTTAAGAAAAAAGAAATGTCTAGGTTAGAACAATGGTCTATCTAGTTCATTACTCTGCTCCTATGGCAGTGCTTTCCTGCAGTCCCTGGAACTCACCGTCTCTGATTTAGGGATGTTAGAGGTACTTTCCTGCCTCTTTCCTTTATCATCTGTTTATGGACAGATTTTGGCGAGAATTTGTTCTCCTTTTGCTAAAAGATATATTGGCTGAAGCTTATCAGTATTGAACTGCTTTATTATCTGTTAGCCTGTGCACCTGCACTTAAATGATCTGCTGCCTTCTGCAGTTGATATTGCTTGCACTGCTCACTTATTTATGACCACAGAGTATTTTAAAAGTCAAATGCTCTTCTACTCCTTCCTGTTATCTGTCTAACACTGATATCCCACCTGACAGTATTGATGCTAATTCCTCAGAACTTCTGGATTGTGTTGTGCATAAGTTAACCTGTAGAAAGGCTCACAGTTCCCCAGCAGATCATCTGATGAGCATGATTTGATGTCCAGCACTGATGCCAAATGCCCTTAGTGGGCCATGGGGACCCCTGCCAGTGGGTTGTTCCCTCTCCTGCTCTCAGTAGTCCCTGGCACTCTGCCTTTTCTGCTGCATCAGAGCCCTCACTGACTGCAGATTGAGCTCTTCCTTGGAGTGCAGGTTGGGGTGGCCCTGTGGGGTAATAGAAGCTATTCTTTGAGGGCCCTTTGTGCTCTGCTGAACTGAGAGTAGGACATCTGTAACAATTGCAGTGTGTGCTGGAAGATGCACAGCTTTTCCTGACAGATATTGTCCAAGTGTGTGTTCCTTGTGCTGAGATCCTGAGCATATTGCAGCAGGTGGGGACATGATGCTGTATCTCTGCCTTCCTATACTAAATCTTACTTGGCTGCTTGACTGCTATTGCTCCCCACTGAGTTAATTTCTCCTCTGTCTCTGCAGCAGGGCTTATTTTGGGTAGGTTGTCTTCTACCAGTAGTCACAGGCAGAAATGGGAAAGGAAGAGATTCTGCTTTTTCTAAAAGTTTACTTCATAACCTTTGGTCATGCTTCAGATTTTAAAGTTATTTCTTACTAAAGATAATTGTTCATCCCTCTAATTAAGCGTTCACCTTAGAGCTCACCTCTGAGATGTGCTTCCTTTTGCTTCTCCCTCTGTCTTTGTTAAAACTGAACAGGTTGAATTATGATGTGATTTTCATCTTGACAATATCCTTGAAAATTCTCAATTGATTAGATGAGCTTTTTTCTGCTGCAAATAGATCAGATTTGTTTTAATCAAGTAAATTTAATTTTGTTGTTCTTCTTTTTGATCTTAAGAGAACACTTACCATTTTTACAAGCTTGCCTAAATTCTGTGGTTCCCTAGGACTCATACATAAGCTCATGATAGAATTACACTAAGTGCCTACTGTAGGAGTCTTCCTTGACCTATGCAAGTTCATTAAAATTTCTTCTGGCTTGTTAAATGTTCTGGGTGTTATGACTTAGTGCCCTTCTAGGTAGTCATTCCTCTCATTGTAATTAATATTTTCAATATTATGTTATGAATAAGCTGGGATGGTTTTCTTCTCTCACTGAAGGCATTTCTTAACCTAGCCTTGTTATATATAGGTGCCTCTTGCTTTGGGAGGATGTCTTAGTTAATGGCCTAATTGGTTGTGGCTGCAAAACTTGTGCATAATTTCAAGCATGTAAATGTTATTCATAATTTTCTGCTTTTCTCTCATTAGGTGTAATTAAGAGATATAATTTTGCTCTAGCTGCTCTTTGGATAAAGAGCAAGGAGTTTAGTACTTGTTCCAGGGAGTTTAATGGCAACCTTTATATTCCTTTCAAAAATGGATGATTATAGACCTTGACAGACAAAATACTCAGTAGTTCATGCCAATTAAAGAATATTCTCGGGGCTGATTCACTTAGTTTTGTGGAAATATTTAGGACGAACATCTTATTTTCAAATTTGATACATAGTTTATGTTAGAATAGTTTTATGCATCATTTTCAGGTTTTGACCCTACAACAATTTGAGCCTTCCAGTGCATGCATGCAATGACAGGCTTTGATTTGTGTAAATGACGTGTGCAACCTTGAAAATTGTAATTTGGGTTGTCTTTTGTTTAAAATGTATGTGAATAAAAATAATCTCTGAAATTCTGTCAGAAAGCAGAAGGACCACAGAATGGCAAGCATGGCTAACCTGTTTTTATTACAATTGTGAAACTAAAATTCTGGCCCAAATTAATTACATAGGGGGTGGGGGGGGGTGGACTTTTCACTGTATGAGCTCTCTGTAGAGGCAAAGCAAGGAATTGCCTACTGGGAGCATGGAGAAAAGAAGCAAGATGTTGGACATCACCTTCAGATGAGATTTAGGGAGTCTTGGCTGTGTGGAGTCCTGAAGGGGAGCCAAGGATTGTTGAGATTACCAGTACTTAGATGAACTGCAAGGGATCAGAGATCAGGCTAAATCCCAGGGGATTCTGGAGGAAAAGCTGTGGGCAACCACTGGAGGAAAGAGGGGGGTTCTATGTGACCTAGTTTGATTGGAAAGGGATCCAATGATTTAAAAAAAAGAAAAGAAAAGGCGAGAAATACTGTCAGAAAACTAGAAGATAAATTTAGTGACAACTCTTCCTGGATATTGGAAATGACTAAATTTGTAGCAGCTGTGGGGAAGTGTCAGAACTGAAATAATGGGGTCCTAAATTAGTTTGTGCTGATGTCTTCATGACACATGGTTGTGCTTGGGAGATGCTACATAAGAAGTAGTTTTGTGATGCTGAAAAAGTTTTCTCAGAGGGAAGAATTGAAAGTAACCTGCCTGATTATGATCTTGAGTGTTACAACTGCAGTGATTACTCGTAGAAATATTCTGCAGTATTATACAAGATCTAGTGATTGCTCCTCACACATGTACTGTTGGATCTGAGAATGAGAGGAGCAAATCCTTGTTTTTCATCTCAGCATAAACACTGGCTACCTTAACCAGAAACTGTTAGCTTAAAAAAAAAAAAAAAAAAAAACA